>SKCR01038649.1:0-63389 GCA_019454045.1 Zanthoxylum bungeanum
CGCTAGGCAAAATCATTTAATTACGTCGCAATGGAAAATTTGTTAATTTGGAATTAGCGAAACTGAGCCCGAGATTGTTTGCGAGCACATTCGCATTTCGAATTCGAGTGCGGCACGCAAGTCAAATCAAGCGTCAAATCATTAGTCACATCAAACGTCAAATCAAATGTCACTTTGAGTGATGTGACAAGTTGTCACTTGATTGATTGATGTTGGTGGTTGAAGGCATTTATTGCTTGACTTTTGAAAATTGAAATTTGGTATATGCTTAATTAATTTTGGAAATTAAAAAAGTGATATACACAATTTCCCTTCTCACAAAAAATCGATCTCTCTCTCCTTTTCATTTTGGAGCCAAAACTCATTCTTCTCTCACACGGTCTAGGACCGATTTCTCCCTTCTATTTTCTGGTTCTTACCGTGACAGTGAAGGAGAAACAAGAGTGAATTTTGTGGCAAAATTCCAAGGAGCTAGCACTCAAATGATTCCATACCAAGGTGATAGGGCAGTGATTTCGTGGGCTTGGAATACCATCACAAAAGCTTGGACCTTGGAGCATGGAGAAAGCCGAAAATGGAGCCCAAACGAGTGAGTTTTTCGAGCTTCACCAACAAGGATGAAAAAGTTTTGTTCTTCGTAGCATCCAATCCGTTCGATGTGAGTATGATTCCGCCATTCTCCTTTGTTGTATTCACTTGTTTTCATTGCTTGATAATGATCCTTGGACCTTAGAGAATCCAACAGAAATACCAAAGGTACTGACAAACTCCCATTCCTCTATGAAGGTGTAAGAATCGAAGGAATTAGAATCGAAGCACTTGGGCTCTAGGATCCGTATTCATCCGAATCTTTCTTTTTTGAATCGCGTGAAATGAAGCATCGTTCTGTGAAATCAACACCGCAATCATGTAGTACTCGCTGAGGGATTCAATTTGTCGGGTAACTCGACCTGTGAAATGAAGAGATGAATCAGGATCAAAACTTTGATAACTATGCATTCTTCACCATTTTCCAGTGATTCCAGCCTCCCCTAAGGCTGCCGCTGACCACCACTAAATGTGGGTTGCCGAACGATCATTTCTGCACCGGTGGCTGGCCACCGTGCTCATTGTGATGATCGTGCAAAGGGAGGGGTCGAGTGAGGCTTTGATGATTTTATACTTCATTTTTCAATTTCTGGAAATTAGACACTGCCCTCACGAAATTCCAAATAGGCCTATTTCACAGGCCTAATTTAGATTTAGGCAAAATTATGGCTATTCTATTTGAAATTTCAAAAATTACGGAGCATGAAAATCATTCGTATCTGAAAATAAATTTCAACAGTTTTTAAATCACCTCAATCGGAGTTCGTTTGCTATATATATGATCGATGCAACGAAACTTCCTCTATATTTAAAAATCGCGCAGCCAATTCTTTCGAATTTCAGGATTCCCAATGGAATGAGATTCCATCTTAAAATATTCCGACCTATAAATAAACATTTAAACTCTTATTTCCCAATATCATCTCATTCCAAGACGTATGCTTCAATCCAGACACCTTTCAAAACTGTTCCGAAAACTCGGGGTATTAGGGAAATGAACTTTCGGTGGATTTTGTACTTGATTGATATATTTTTCTTCTTTGCTTGACTTTTGAGCCATAGCTTAGGTTATAAATAGAGAGCTCATTTGAGAGCTCAATCCACTCCCAACAAGTAAGCTTCAAGGAAAGAAAGCTTAGATAGTGGCTCCAAGTAAGAAAGGAAGATCCTATAAGTTCCATATCAAGAGAGCTTGGTAGAGAGTGTAGTTTGGTTGAGGTTTTTTATACAAGTTTTATAATACTTGTCAATTTTATTCAAGTAGTAATAGAAGCATTTATTTTTCCTCATAAATACTCTTTAGTGATCAGAGAATTACAACAAGTAAAGCCCCTGGATTATGTGACAAAGATAACAGGTTTGTGTTCTATAGGGACAGAGCAAACAAAAATGATTTATCTTTGGGGGTTTATTTAGCTTTAAAGATTAGTTAATTAACTTGATAATTTTTTTCTCAAGTAGTTATAATTTTCATGGAATAAGAGAAGGTGCAGTTGATGAGAAAACTTTCTTTCCAAAAGCTTAAGGGATTCTTAGTAGGGTGGGCAAAAAAGTCCAGACCAGTCTAGTCCGATCCAGTCCAATCCAGTCCAGTCCGGATTTATTGGGCTTTAATATTATAATTTTATGAAAAAGACTGGATTTGGTTTTTAAAAATAAAGCCCATCAATATGAGGGCTGGACTTGGATTTTCTAAAAGAAGCCCTAATCATTTGTTTTCTTTTAATCAATTAATCATTGTCATAAATATGAAAAAGTCTGGACTCTGGATTTGGTTTTTAAAAATAATTCTTTTCTCACAAGATTGGCTCTCTGTGACGAATTCCAAACTCGAATCCTTGCTCTCGAAGCTTCTCCCTCTCACTATCTCCTCTCTTGCAAGCGACAAGCCAAACAAAATCTGGTACTTAAATTTCCTTGTATTTTTTTTCATTTCCAAATTAAAAAATGTGGTTTTGTATTTAGTTTTGTTGATCTTATGCTCTTATTATGGCTTTACTCATTTGGATTTCTGGATTTTAAGTCAAAAAGTTCTGGATTTTTGGATTTTAAAATCCAAACAAGATCTGGATTTTAAGATTGGATTTTGGTTAGCAGAGAAGGGTAGTGTAGATCTGTTTGTGTGAATGTCAATTATAGGAATCACCATGATTATATGTTATGGATAGGACACATATTTTTCATTTTGGGGTATTTGGTATCCACCTACTTAGCGTATAAGTGTCATCTCTTCTGGTTTTGATGCTTTGATAATATAAGGGTTTTGTGCTCCACGTCTGTGGAGAATTTAGTTTCTATTTTTAAAAAGTTTTGCATTTGAAGATCAAACCCTTTAATTTAAACAATTATTTTTTTTTTTTTTTGCTTGTTTTCTCTTCTGGGTATTGAAAAAAAATAGTTTTTGTTACTACCAAATAATTAAATGGAATCAAGCAGTGCTGACGGAGCTGAAGGTGCTGTAAAGAATGAGAAATCTGATAATAAAGGGGGGGGGATAAGGCTTTGCTTTCGAAGGTGAGCGATGTGAAGAGTCTTAGCAACAAAGACATGTTTTTTAGAGGTGATAAGATTGATTTCAAGAGCAGTTTTTGCAAACACCCAACAATTAGTTATAAATTTATAAATTTTATTTAGCAGCGTTGGGTCATTTTATTAGGTCATTTTATTCATGATACATGATTCTTAAAGTGGCTAATGATTATTCATTAATGTAGGTTATAAATCATAATGTCAAACATGGAAAAAAATACAGTTACTCAATCAAATTCTCTTGGCATCGAGGATGTCCAGGAAGACATTCAAGAAGTGGAAGTAGAACAAGGCAACAAAAGAAAGGGAGATGTATTACAAAATTTGAGTAACAAGAGATCAAGAACAACCTCACGTTGTTGGGATCAGTTCACAAAGATAACCGTTCATGGGGAAACAAGGGCAAAATGCATTCATTGTGGTCATGATTTGAAGGCTGGGTCAGGAACATCCCACTTGAATAGACACATGAAGACATGTTTATCCGATACTCAAAAGAAAGCGGATGGTGAAACGTGTGGTGATGAAGTTCAATCTTTTGATCCAATTATTGCTCGTCAAAAATTTACAATATTGATTGTAAAACATGAGCTTCCGCTTAGGTTTGTGGAGTATGATGCGTTTAGGGATATGATAAGTTACTGCAACCCATTGGTGAAAAATATGTGCAGGAATACTTTAAAGAGTGAGTTTTTTAAGTTGTATTATTCTGAAAAGGCTAAAACCATGGATGTATTGGAGATTAATGACAGTAGGGTGGCAATTACTACAGACTTGTGGACTGCTAGTAATCAAACGAAAGGTTACATGGTTGTTACGGGGCATTTCATATACAACTATTGGCATTTACAAAGTCGAATCTTAAGGTACATTTTCTATATTCATTATTGTTTCAAGAATTTTTATATTCACTTTCAATTTTGGCTTTATCAGCTATATACAGTTATATGTTTTAATATATGAATGTATCATTTATATAATTATTTTAGGTTTGCATATGTGCCAACCCCACACATTACTGAGTGTCTTTTCCAAGTATTAGTAAAGTGTATGATGTATTGGAACGTGGATAGAAAATTATCTACGGTTACTTTGGATAATTGTTCCACCAATAATGCATTGATTAATAGGTTGAAGGGAAAGATTCCGGCTGAATCATTAATATTAAATGGTAAATATCTTCATATGAGGTGTGCAACTCATATTTTGAACCTAATTGTGAAGGATGGGATGAAAATAATTGAAGAAGGGATTGAAAAGATTAGAGAGAGTGTGTTTTATTGGAGTGCATCACCAAAGAGGGTGAAAACTTTTGAGATATGTGCAAGACAATTGCATATTATGTGTGTGAAAAAGTTGGCACTTGATTGTCCAACTAGATGGAATTCTACATATTTTATGCTTGATATTGCATTAAAGTATAGAAATGTATTTTCTCGACTACAACAGCTTGAGCCACAATATAAGTGTTTACCTTCTTGCGATGATGGGGAGTTGGCAGAAAAGATGTTAGATTATTTGAGTCCATTTTATTTGATGACGGAGATATTTTCGGGTACGACCTACCCCACAGCTAATATATTTTTCCCATTAGTTTGTAAAATGAGGATGTCATTAACGGAGTGGCAAATGTCTCCTATTATTGAGGTTAAGTTAATGGTTGAGAGTATGATTGAGAAATTTGAAAAATATTGGCTAGAGATTCATGGGGTATTGGTGATGGCTGTTATTCTTGACCCAAGGTTCAAGATGTTGATGATTGATTTCTATTTTTCAAAGATTTATGGTGTTGATGTTGTCGAGCAGATGAAGAGAGTTTGTAATATTTGTGATGAAATATTTACTTTTATGAGGGTAAGTCTATTGTTGTGAGACGTGGGTTAGTTAGTGGATCTTCTTCAACTCTTGTTCATTCTCATCAAACTCAAAGTCGAAGTGTTCTTTTGGATTTTCCGAGTTTGATTCATTTGCAAGTCAAAATACGCAATCTAAAATATCTAAGTCCAACCTTGAAAGGTACTTAGAAGAGCCTCTAGTTGAAAGAACTGCAGACTTTGATGTTTTAACTTGGTGGAAGATGAACAAAAGCAAATATCCTGTTTTGGCTAAGATTACTAAGGATATCTTAGCCATACCTGTGACGACTGTTGCCTCAGAGTCAGCTTTTAGTACTGGGGGTAGATGCTTGAGTCCACATCGTAGCAGACTTCATCCTGACACATTGGAAGCGATCATGTGCACTCAACATTGGTTATGGCTACTGATCGAGGTATAAAAATATTTTTTTAAAAATTTATAAATAAATATATATATATATATATATATTTTAATACTTTGTTTTTTATTAGGTGGAATTCCTGAGGAAGAAATTTTTACTGGAGAGGAATTGCATGGCGAAGACGAAGGCCCACAAGAATTAGAGTAGAATTTATTTCTTGCAAATTATGGGTTATGAAATTTTATTTTTATTAGTTTCGTAGTATTTTTATTATTTTAAATATTAAAAGTGTCTAATTGTTGAATGGTGAAAAAATAGGTATATCAAAATTTAAAATTTAAAATTATTGTATTGTATGTAATATAATTAATTATTTGAAAATCTTTGGATTTGGGCTAAGTCCAGCCTAGCCTAAGCCCATGTGGGCTTAAGTCCAGCCCAGTCCAGATCAAAATGGACTTGGGCTTTTTAAGACTTGGACTTCAAAAAAAAAATTAGGACTTGGACATGGACTTCAGAAAATCCAGTCCAATCCATCCAAATGCCCACCCTAAGTCTTAGAAGCTTTCAAGATTCCTATTACACATATGTTTTCTATAATAAAAGCTTATCCGATTCTTCAAACCATCAAGAAGAGCATTAGTAATGCATTGTTTTGGGTATTGATTTCAAATCATTAACAGCAACAGCAAGACCATTGAAGGTTGAAAAATGCCAATGCACCATTTCTTTAGGTAATGGCCACCAAATAACATTGACTCTTCGCTTGTTCTTCTTTCAATTTCAGAATCGATTTTGCTGATAATGATTTATTCAATTTAATTAACTACTGCACAATCAATAATTGCACGGAATCCCGACTAGTTTAGATAATAAGGGTTGCTTGGCTATTCATTATATGTTGAATTTTATAATGTTGTTAGGCAACTTGTAATGATTCGTTAAGCTTGTATATATAAGTTAGGTTTACAAGATTTTTATGCCGTCACCATTTAGTAGAAGTAAAAGTTCTTGCTCAATTTAAGTTAACTTGTATCCCATTATACGGTTGTTAGAGTTTGTATCTCTTTATTAATGCAGTTAATTTGTATCTCAATTACTACATACAAAGGATGATTAATTTATCAATGTAAGATGTTATATGAAAAACACACACACACATATATATGGGTTTGGGTATTGTCATACGCTGATGCATTGGGGATCGACTTGTACGGACATGTCGAGGGGTTTGACCTTATCGGAAAGGTCGTGGTGGGTCGAGGGGGCAGAGACATAAGGATGCATTCGACTAATATTGTCGCGACAACTGTTACTCATTGGCGTGACAATGAGATCTTGATGCAAAAACGGCTTTCTGACTTATATTGTCACGCCAATGAGTAACTCATTGCCGTGATAATGAGAAGCCCGTGTATATTGTCGCGACAATGGCTTGTCATTGGCATGACAATATGACGCTGCTACAGAAAAGCATGACCAAAAACTATGTATTTTGGAGGCAAATCTTAATTATCTATATATAAAGCATGAAAGTTGATCATTATATATAACAATTTTCATATTCAAGTTCTCAAGTTGAGATTCAACAAAGTGTTGTGTTGCATCTCTAAGTTTTATTGTATCCTAGAGTGAATTTGCCTACAATTATTGTAATACTTAGTGGGAGTAAATATTACTTTAAGAAAGTATCATACACGCCTAAAAACTAGATTCCCTACTATAATTTTCCCAATAATTTAAAGAATATTTCCATTGAATCTAGTTATAATTCTACACTCAAAGTGATGAACCAAGAAGTTATTCGTGCGGACTGGTTTATGGCATAAATGATTTTCACTCAAACTTTCAAATCGCCTTAATGATTTTCACTTCGATGACTTCAACAAGAGAGATCTAGAGAACACTTGAGACAAAATACGACACAAAAAACTAGGTGTAGATAAGTTTCTAATTTTTCATTATTTTGAATAAATTATGGTTGGTACAAAATCAATTTTGGACCAAGTTCATGAATTGCAAGTTCAGGTTTCCAAAAAGAAGGACTTGAAGATGGATATTTTTTAGGCAATGAAAGTTGGGGCAATCATAGCAAAATTGCCTTCAACTTGGAACAATTACAGAAAAAAATTAGCCACACTTCAAAAAGTTTCATAATAGATCAACTCACAAAGCACATTGGGATTGAGGAGGAAACTGTTTGTATGAAAAGATGTTGGTTACTGAACCAGGATCCAAAATTAATCTTCATGAGACAAAGTCTCACAATAATTTTAATGAAAATAAGAACAAAAGGAAAGCCTCGGAAACTGAGAATGCCAACAAAGATAAGAAAAATAAAACATGATATCATTGGGGAAAAGAAAGGTCATTTCAAGCGTCTTTGTAGGCTTTGGAAAAAACAGAAACAATAAATAACTCAGTAAATATTGCTGAGAAAGATAACTCTGAAATAATGGCAATTGTGAAAGATTTACACATTGGTATTGTAACAAAATTATATATGGTTGTAACAACAATCTCAAAAGATTGATGGTTTGATTCGGGAGCCACAGTGCATGTTTGAATTGAAAGATCTCAATGCAAATAATATTAAGATTCAAATGAGGAACATAATGTTTTATTGGGGAATAATGATTCTGGCAAGGTTCTTGGAAGTGGAAGTGTAGAACTTTGGAGTACCTCTGGCAAGAAACCGATTCCGGTTAATATTTTAATGTACCAGAAATTAGGAAGAATCTTGTGTCTGTTAATTTATTATGTAAAAGGGGTATAAAAGCTGTCATAGATTCGGATAAGTTAATCTTGTCTAAGAATGAAGTTTTTTTTTAGGAAAGTGTACTCTTATGAGGGATGTTTAAACTCATTATCTATAATGCTTTGATTAATAATAATAAAAATACACATGTTTTCGTTTATATGCTTGACTTTTTTACTTTATGGCATAATCATTTAGGACATGTTAATTTTAGGTCATTGAAATTCATGTCTAAACATAGATTAATTTATTTAAATAATGAAGTAAAAGAAAAATGTGAAATATGTGTGGAAGCTAAAATGTCTAAGAAACCTTTTCCAAAAATAAGTAAAAATACATTTGTTTTGGAATTGGTGCACTTAGTTATTTATGAATTAAATGACATGTTAACTAGAGGTGGAAATAAATATTTTATCACTTTTATAGATGATGCCTCTAGGTAAACTTTTGTTTATTTAATGAAAATCAATATATTTCAACTTTATAAAAATGAGGTTGAAAATCAGAAAGAGTAAAGAATAAAATCTCTACGAACTAATAGAGGTGGTGAATATTTTGACAATGAGTTTATTACTTTCTTTGAAAGTAATGGAATTATTCACAAAACAAGTGATCCATATACACCACAATAAAATGGTTTGGTTGAAAGGAATAATATGACCTTGGTTGAAATGGTTAATGGTATGTTGTTAAATGCCAAACTACCTTTAAATTTGCGAGGAGAAGCTTTACTTGCAGCATGTCATGTACACAATAAAATACATTTTAAGAAATTAAATTATCTCCATATGAAATTTGGAATATTATGAAGCCTAATCTTGGATACCTACGGGTATGAGGTCGTTTAGCTTATTATAAGATTTCAGATCCAAAAAAGACTAAGTTAAGACCAAGAGCCTTTAAGAGGGTGTTTGATGGATTTGCACAACATTCAAAAGCATATTGGTTTTTGGATTTACTATTTAATGTAATTGTAGAATCCGAAGATATTGAATTCTTTGCAAATAAGTTATCTTCTGATAGAGAAACACAAGAGTTAAACAATGAAAAAAGTAAAGAACAAGGTTCATTGAGCAAAATGATAGAGAGTGATCCTAATGAACCTTAAATGAGTTAATGATCAGGGAAATCACGCACGTTACTCAAGCACATGTACCGCTCAAGTAGTATAAAAATATCAATCCCATGATGACTTAATTTCTACGATGTTATTAATTATTGATGCTAAATGTTTACTAATATCTAATTGAGGTAAGAAGTGATTGTTCGTTGGTTGAAGATGGTTTTAAATAAATAAATAAAAATGCAAAATACAAACAAAGGAAATTAATAAAAAAAGAAAACATCTAAGGTTATGAATCCGCCCAATACTACTCTAATGATGAATTGATTCTCCTATATATATATGTAATAAATCGGTTGTTAACTTGGAACACGAAGACATGCAAAAGCCTCTTCCGATGGTTAGATGCGAACACCCAAAGTAACCCAATTAACTATATTCCTATGTTAACCAAGAAAATCCGAATTCATTAAGTTCAAGTTCCAATTGTGGCTACCCACGCCCAAGAGGTATATTCGTATCTTGGAAGGAAATCTCTAAGGTGAGATCGTGAGCTATTGAATCTAAGGCTGAAACCTAAAATCTATTTTCCAAGTATATTTTAAGTTTACCACATCAATCCTATTGGTGATCAGGCAACAAGAAGCATTAAGCTTAAGGTTCAATAAACAAGCCAAGGCATCACACATTATATAAAGAATATCAATTATGAAATTTGTGAATATTGTGCTTTATCACTTCCCTAGATTAAAAATAAAATGCTAGGGTTAGGGGATCCATCTTTAATATTTCAAATGTAGAAATCTTACTTTATTATAATGTAGAAATTGTCAGTGTTACCCAATTAAATCAAATCAGCCATAAAGGCGGTGTTATTATTTGTCCATAAACCAGCCATATAGGCGGTAATCATCTGTCACCTAAAATCCGACCATATCGGTGGTGTCACATTATGTCAAATAAATAAAACCACCCATTAAGGCGGTATAAATTTTAATCCTTTCTATTGAATTATAATTTCCATATTATAAATTAAGTGATATTAATCTACCTTATCATATTAAAGGTTTCACCCTTCCCCCAACGGAAATTAATTACTTAACATAAAAGAAAGTAAAAACACACAAACTATTATTACTACTAAAAATAAAAATACATTACTATAAATATATACAAACAAGATACAATCCTCAGTTCCTTATTAAGAAAACGAAGGAAAGTTTGAAAATTCTAAATGAAATCAGCTGCTATTTATAAGGAAAATTTGGGCTGTGCGTCGCGATACACACATATGTCACATACTCATCACGTGTTTTCGCCCCGAGTCGCGACGCGCATGGTCTTTTGCGTCGCGACATGATGAATAATTGATGTCGCGTGTCGGTAGCGTTGCTTTCGACGCATGATATTGACGCGTCGTGAAACAGAAGTCCTACGCATCTCGATGCGAACCGTGAAATTCTATTTTTGCCATTATTTATTTATTTTTCATTGTTTTAGCCTCGAGTTGATTACATTAAGTCCCAAAATTTATTTATCTGCAAAATACACAAAAACACATCAAAATGGTCATCAAACTCGAGAAACTAAACAAAATATTAAGTCAAAGGGGCGGTAAATATTGATATATTTTCCGCTCATCACACCACAAAACCTAACATTTTGCTAGTCCTCGAGCAAAACAAATAAAACAAAATGAATTAAATAACAAAGACTGAATTAACCTAAGCCACTTTCTTAGGGATCACGGTTGCATTTAACGTATGTAACAAGCCTTTAAACCCCTAGGTTTCCCTAGTGGACGAGTTATAGTCTCGTGAGGGTTTACAGCGACGATACCCACAATTGTCAATTAAATGCATACAAAGACAAAAGAAACAAAACAAACAAGTTAGTAACTAAACAAGTGAAATTCTAATCCAAGTTAGTAGTTGTTTTCTTTCTTTCTAAATTACCAAATAATTAAATTCTCCTTTTCTTTTTACCATTCTTCATATACACAATTGACAAGGTGTTAATCAATTTATTGTGCCTACAATATTCACAAGTGGAGTTGAAAAGAGAGTAATATTTTTGTTCTAAAGTTATATTAGAGGTTACACCTTTTGGCAATGAAAGTTTATTTACAACAATAAGCAATTTTCTTTTTACGCTTTACTGTTTGACGTGAACAATCAATGCTTACTGAGGCAAGATGTCTGGTTACTAAGTAAAAGCTTTATTAAACTAGTTAAGTTCTACCGTTTAACGCGAACTATCACTACTGGCCAAGCAAGACGTCCGATATTAAGTAGAATTTTACTTATTATCTAACTAACTCAAGTTGTACCATTTGACGCGAACAATCACTGCTTGCTAGGTAAGACGTCCAGTTACTAAGTAAAACTTGGTCAGTATTATTCTATTTTTTTAATAAATATTTCACTGCTCTAGGTGCTGGCTCCAATAAATTAGAAAACTAACTATTACGAAACTTTCACTTACAACCCATGTTCATATGTTACCGTGTATGTTGATAATACCTGTCAAATGAGCAAATGAAGGTAAAATTTAATCAATATTATGGAGAACTCACAAATTTAAATAATTCAAAAGGAAATAAACAAAAATTAACTCGTTACGAATTAGTTTGAGATACGTCTTAGGAGCGCGAACTCCTTACACATCTGTCTAAAAAAAAACAATTTCATTTGGTTAGTTAAAAAATAAACAAAAATAACAATAAAACAAACACTACAAAAAAGAAAAATTAAAAACAAACTAGACAACAAAGAAAAATAAAAACGCAATAAAGAAAAAAAAAATAAAAACAAACTCGTCAACTATCCATTCTCCTCAACCTAATTGAGACATTGTCCCCAATGTCTTAAGAAGGAGAAGAGTTTATAAGATATCACCTGGTTAGCGTGGAATAGCGCGAACTCTTTACACAACTGTCTTAAAACAATAATTTCACTTGGTTAGTTAAAAATTAAACAAAAATAACAATAAAACAGACAATGCAACAAAGCAAAATTAAAAACAAACTAGACAAGAAAGAAAAATAAAAACAAAAAAAAGAAAAAAAAAAAACTAGTCAACTAAGCAAAAAAGAAAAAAAGAAAAAAAAAACAAACTAGTCAACTATCCCTTCCCCTCAACCTAATAGAGACATTGTCCCCAATGTCTTTAAAAGAATAAGAGTTTAGAAGATATTACCTGGTTAGCGTGGAATTGACAATTACAGCTACAACTAAAAATTATCGATTAAGATCTAAGTCCAATTTGCGTTTCTTACCATGATCGCTATCAGACCAGTTCAACTTGAAAACAATGGGGTCGATTTTTGATTCATAGGCTGAGAGTTGGTCAATTAATTCATCAACTTTTCTTGGAGTTAGGAATATTACTTTTACCGGTTTGGAGATGAACTTATGACTTATGGAATCCGCAAGAAATACAAAAAGAAAATCGAAAAAATTATCAACATTAAGTAGTCCAATGAGTTTTTGATGAATGTTCAAGTTCGCCCATGACACAACTGTGAATATTTCTTCCAACATACCTAGCCCACCTAGTAAAGCATTGAAAGCGTCAACATGATTGACCATTTTAATAAGTTGTTCAGACATACCTGAAATAATGCATTCTTCTCCATTTGATTTCCCGATGAGGTCTTCGTATGCCAATGGTTTTGGAATGATCCCCAAAACATGGCTGCCACCTTCTTGCATGACTTTTGAAACACAACCCATCAATCCAAGATTGCCACCGCCATATAATAAGTTCATGTTTCGTTCTGCTATAGCTCTCCCTAATTCTTTTGCGACCTCAACAAATTCTTGTTTGGACCCAGAGTTAGGTACATAAAACACACTGATATGAGTAACTCGTCGCTTGGAAGTTGTTTCCATTGCTTTCTCTTATTTCGATGTGTCGAAGAGAAAAGTAACGAGCTGAATTTATAGATCCTGAAAAAGGGTGAGTGATAATTGCACTAGTACCAACCAAATTATAATTATTAGATGATTTATAGATCTTGAAAAAGGGTGAGTGATAATTGCACTAGTACCTACCAAATTATAATTATTAGATGAACGGTAAAATAGATCGTGAAAGTAAAAAAAAAGTTTAGATCTTGTCGGTGAAAATAAAGGAAATCAAAACAGTAAAGCAAATTAAAGTAATTATTTAAGGCAATAGAATTGTGTACGCGAAACGCTACTCGTTTGATATATATATCCATTAGGATGCGTGTCAAGAATCCACTTCTTACTCATGCCATCACTAATGAATTAAATCTTATCTTTGCGATTGTCAAACACCATTCCTCATGTCTTGCTCTGCCTTAAATGCTCTGTTTGTGCTTTTCCTGGAAAAATAACACACAAAATTTAAAAACTCTACAACATATGTACACAAAATATAAAAAAAATAAAAATAAAAATTTACACAGGTTGTCTTGCTGCTAGAGCTAAATTTATCATCTTCAGTCAGACGTGTCTGAAGATTGTCGTTCAATGAGGCTTCAGTGTGGTTTTAGACGTCTTGGAAATGACAATGCCATGTGCGTTGCTTTTCCATCGTCTTTTCCAAATATAAGGTGGCCAAATGGATTTTGTCTGACTCAATTCTCGTGCCTCCGTCTTACACCTTATAGCTCTGTGTAGTTCTGAAAGGAAAGAAAGAAAATCAGGAGGTCTCGTATGGTGCTTGACTTTGAATGGTTGTGCCATTCTGTCAAGCTTATAGGCGGTGTCCTTGATATGTACTCCCCAATGATGTGATGTCTCAACTGGCGTCAAGAGATTCTCATTATACTCCCATATTTGCTCTTGTATTTGCCCTACATCTTGTTCCATCATTTCTTCATAGCTGTATCTTAACATTTCTGCATTCAGCTCTTCATCCGACATATGCGTGTCAACCTTAGGATGTAAAGATATGTTTGTTTGTAGGCCTTCAACCTCCGTGGTTAGTATGAACGGTTCTAGTAGCTCTTTTTCTTATTTCTCCTAAAAAATGTAATAAGCGACCAGACAATTATCCAGATCAAATTGAGATTCTATTTGTTCAGCCTCCTGAACTGATACCTCTGGCTCTTGATAATGGTCAGCCTCTTCTCCTATTAAGGTGTCATATTGAAATCTTTGGTACTCGAAGGCTTCATTAGTGTAATCTAAAATTGCTCATTGAGATATGAACAATCAAGAACCTGAACCTTTGGAAGTTGCACCACCAATTCCCATTTGAGAAAGAACAATTCTGGTGGTTGACGGCTTCATATCATGCATTGTACTTCCTCTCTTACTAGCAAAAGCGTGTGACATCAAAACATGCATTCAGATGTTACAACAATTAGTTCAGTTTCAGGGGAGTGCAACTGAAGATCCTTATGCCCACATCATCAACTTCCAGGCAGTTTGTGGTACATTCAATTACAACCCAGCGGTAGAAGAAGCAATGTGTTTGCGTGTGTTCCCAATATTCCTTGAAAGACAGAGCTAAGGCTTGTCTCCATTCACTACCAGTAGGTTCCTTCATAACTTGGAACACTTTTGCCACCAAATTCCTTGCTAAATACCTTCCCCCAGCCAGAATAGCAAATTTGAGGAACAATATCACATCCTTTGTGCAACATGACTCAAAATCCCTCTGCGAAGCTTGGGAAAGATACAAGGAATTACTCCAAAAATGTCATCACCATGAGATTGCAAAGTGGCTACAAGTCCAAACCTTCTACAATGGACTTTCTGGACTAATGAGAACAATAATAGATGCTGCTACTGGAGGAGCATTAATGGAAAAAGGAGAAGATCAGACCTGGGACTAAATAGAAGAAATGGCCAAAAATAATTCCTTGAAAGAAGCATGATCCATCGAATAGCAGGAATCCACGAAGTATGAGCCAACACAGCTATGAATGCCAAGCTGGATCAGATATGCAAAAGTCTGGAAACTCTTAACATGAAGGTTAATGTTGGATCCATAAGTTCACCATATGGAGGAGCACCAGAGGCAGAATCTTACAACCAACATGATGAGACTACAAACTATGTCAGCAATTTCAACAGACATGGAAACAATCCATTTTCTAATACCTACAACCCAGATTGGAGGAATCATCTCAATTTCGTATGGAACAACACTGCAGAGCAAATGAACAATCCACCACCCAGATTCCAACAGCATAACAAAGGCCAGGAGTATGAAAAAGAACCAGGAATAGAAGAAGTGTTTGCCCAGAATAAAAGCAAGAAGCAAAATACGACGCTTTAGTAGCTGTGGTTCAAAATCAAACATTATCTTTGAAAACACTGGAGAATCAAATGGGACAACTGGCCAATGCTCAGAGTTACAGAATGTAAGGTACCCTTCTTAGAAACACAGAACCAGATCCAAGGAACATATGGAATGAGCAATGCCAAGCAATCACTTTGAAAAGAGGCACTGAAATCAACAAAGATGTTGAAGTCAAGACATCTACTGAGAATGTTCCAAAAGAAAGCAGCGAATCAGATCCACAGATGGAGGAAAAAAGGCAAAAGAAAATGATAGAGAAATATTTACTCCACCTCCACCTTTTCCACAACGTCTTCAGAAACACAAACTAGACAAGCAGTTTGCTCGATTCCTAGAGATCTTCAAAAAGCTGCATATCAACATTCCATTTGCAGAAGCATTGGAACAAATGCCCCGCTATGTCAAATTCATGAAAGATATTATATCATGAAAGCGAAGATTGGGAGATTACGAGACTGTAGCAATGACAGAAGAATGCAACACCATCATTTAGAGGAAGCTTCCCCCAAAGTTGAAGGATCCTGACAGTTTCACCATCCCTTGCACCATAGGAGAACATTACTTCGGTAAGGCTTTATGTGATTTAGATGCTAGTATTAACTTGATGCATTTGTCTATTTACATCAAACTACAAATTAGAGAAGAAAAGCCCACCTCTGTCACTCTGTAACTTGCTGATAGATCGCTCACATTTCCGAGAGGTGTAGTGGAAGATGTGCTTGTCAAAGTCGACAAATTCATTTTCCCAGAAGATTTCATTATCCTTGACATGGAAGAAGACAAAGACGTACCCATCATCCTCGGATGACCATTCTTGCCTACAGGGTAAACTATTATTGATGTACAAAAAAGTGAACTAACCATGAGGGTGCAGGACCAAGAAGTAACATTCAATGTTTTCAAAGCCATGAAATTCCTGAATGATGAAAATGAGGAAAAATATTTTTAGACTTGATGTAATAGATTGTATCATCTAGAACACTGATACAATGTAACTTTCCACTAAAAAACTTGAAGCATGCATCACCAACATGACTGACATGGAATTAGATGATGAGATTCTGGAATGTCTCAACTATCTTGACGGAGCCTCCCACTTTAGATCGACATCACAGGTGGAAAGTTTTGAACTACCGAAAAATGAGCGAATCAAGCCCTAGATTGAAGAACCGCCACAACTGGAACTAAAGCCACTTCCGAGCTATCTCAGGTATGCATACTGAATTACCTGTGATTATTTCTTCGTCACTAACATGGGTCCATGAAGATAAGTTGTTGAAAGTGTTACGCGAGCACAAGAGAGCTATTGGCTGGACTATAGTAGACATTCGAGGCATTAGTCCATCATTTTACATGCATAAAATCCTAATTAACAACGACTACAAAGCCACAGTGGAGCATCAATGGAGATTGAATCCAATCATGAAAGAATTCGTAAAGAAAGAAATCATCAAATGGTTGGATGCAGGCATCATATACCCCATCTTTGACTTCACTTGAGTGATTCATATGTAATGTGTACCCAAGAAATGAGGAATGAATGTAGCCACCATGAAAAGAACGAGCTGATTCCAACAAGAACAATGACTGGATGGAGAGTGTGTATGGAGTACAAAAACCTGAGCAAAGCAACATAGAATGATCATTTCCCACTACCATTTATCGACCAGATACTAGACAGATTGGCGGGACATGAATTCTACTATTTTCTGGACGGATACTCAAGATACAATCAGATTGCCATCGCCCTAGAAGATCAGGAGAAAACCACTTTTACATGTCTGTATGGTACTTTTGCTTTTTGTAGGATTCCATTTGGACTCTGTAATGCTCCTGCCACATTTCAACGTTGCATGATGGCCATCTTTTTAGACATGATAGAACAGAGCATGGAAGTCTTCATGGATGACTTCTCAGTATTTGGAGACATATTCGACCATTGTTTGCAAAATCTGGAAAAAGTGTTACAAATATACGAAGATACCAACCTGGTACTCAACTGGAAGAAATGCCACTTCATGGTTCAGAAAGTCATTATCCTGTGACATCAGATCACACAGAAAGGAACTGAGGTAGACTAAGCAAAGATTGAGATGATAGAAAAATTACCTCCACCATCATCCGTCAAAGGGATTGGAGTTTTCTCGGGCATGCAAAATTTTACAGGAGATTTATCAAAGACTTCTCCAAGATTGCTAAACCATTATGCAATATGCTGGAGAAAGACATGCCTTTCAACTTCACCAAAGAATGCCACCATGCTTTCGAGATCTTCAAACGGAAGCTGGTCTTTGCCCTCATCATAGTAGCACATGACTGGACGCTTCCATTTGAAGTGATGTGCGATGCTAGTGATTATGCTGTAGGTGCAGTTTTGGGACAACGTAAGGCGAAACGTTTTCACACCATTTATTACACCAGCAAAACTTTGAATGAAGCACAACTCAACTACAAAACAACTGAAAATGAGTTGCTCGCAGTTGTGTTTATTTTTGATAAATTCAGCTCATATTTACTGCGTCCCAAAGTGACGGTCGACATAGATCATTCAGGAATCAAATACCTGATCACAAAAAAGATTCCAAGCCCAGATTGATCCTTTGGGTGCTTCCACTGTAAGAATTTGACGTGGAGATCCGAGACAGGAAAAGGACAGAAAATCAAGTGGTAGATCACTTATCGAGGCTAGAGAATGGAGGTACAACTGGAAATGAACTGACAATCTAAGAAACTTTTCCAGAAAAACAGTTATTTGCCATCAAGCAGCAGGAAGTCAAACACTATGTCTGGGATGAGCCGTACCTATTCAAACATCATGCTGATTAGTTATTGCGACGTTGTGTACCACAAGATGAGGTCAATAGTGTCCCACAACATTGTCATTCATCACCATATGATGGACACTTCAGCGGAGATAAAACTGCAGCAAAAGTCCTACAATCAGGTTTGTTCTGGCCCATTTTATTTAAAGATACTCACTTATTTGTTCTTCAATGTGACAGGTGCTAGAAAACAGAAATATTTCGAGGGGAAATGAATGACCTCTTCAAATCATTCTCGAAAGTGGAGATATTTGATGTATAGGGGATTGACTTTATAGTATCATTTGTTCCATCATATGGAAACCTGTACATTCTGGTTGTAGTAGACTACGTCTCCAAATGGGTTGAAGCAATAATATTGCCATCAAATGACTCCAAAGTCGTGTTAAAATTCCTCAAAAAGAATATTTTCACTCGCTTCGGAACACATCGGGCAATCATCAGTGATGGTGGCACACACTTTTGCAATAGATACTTTGATGCACTCCTATCCAAATACGGAGTTACTCACAAAGTTGCCACTGCTTACCATCCGTAGTCAAGTAGGCAGGTTGAAGTTTCCAACAGAGAAATCAAAAAAATCCTGGAAAGAACCCTTGGATCAACAAGGAGGGACTGGTCTATAAAATTAGATGACGCATTATGGGCCTATCGGAAAGCTTACAGACACCTATTGGAATGTCCCCATACCGAATGGTGTTTGGGAAAGCATGTCATTTGCCCGTGGAACCTGAACATAAAGCGTATTGAGCACTGAAGAAGCTAAATTTTGATCTGCAGGAAGTAGGAGAGAAACGACTCCACCAACTGAATGAATTAGAGGAATTTTACCTTCATGCTTATGAGAATACCAAACTATACAAAGAAAAGACCAATAAATGGCATGAAAAAAAAATAGTGCGAAGACAATTGGAACCAGGGTAGTAGGTGTTGTTATACAATTCAAGGTCGAAACTTTTCCCTGGCAAGCTGAAATCAAGGTGGTCAGGTCATTTGTGATTACCCAGGTGTTACCCTACGAAGTAGTTGAGATACATAACCCCAAATCCAACAACACATTCAGGGTCAATGGCCAATGTGTCAAGCACTATTGAGGAGAATCATTTGTGCGAAAAAAAAGAAAGTCTCACACTTACAGATCTAGTCTAATGTTCGGGCAGTCATGTCTAGCAGACGACGTTAAACTTAGCGCTAGCAGAGAGGCAACCCATGCAATTTATGTATATATTGAGATTTGGTGTGTTTTATTTTTGTGAGTTTATTTTTTGTAGGAAATATCACAGACATGATGGAAGATGTTCTCGCAAATCTTCACAAGCATTTTCCTTATCTCCACAAAACTCTCTAATGAAAGTCTACAATGCACGCATTGAGCGAATGAGACTTCTGATGATCAAAGGTATTCCTAGTGACATTCAATGGATAATTGAAGCACGAGTCTGATTGGCAGGTGAGTCATCTGACTCTTTTGTTTCTTTTCTGCCTAGTTTAGGATGAAGCACCTATGCTAAGAAAAGAAGAGCTAAACGATTAGGATTTTATTATAAATGTGCACGCTGTACATGTAATACTCATTGTCGTTCTTTAGGAATGGTGTCTGATAACCGCAAAGATAAAAATTTATTATAAATTTTTCTGGCTCTTATTTTGGTAGTTGGTTTTGGTTTTGGGATGTAAGGCTAGAAGGCCATTGTTTATATTTGTTGTAATTTTAATTTTCAATGTAAAGTTTCAATTCTTTGTAATTTGGAGCACCGAAGTCGCAAAGAGAGCCAACACCACTTTGGAGCGGGATTTGAAGGCCAAGGAATGCCTTGGTGAATATTTTGTACTAATTAGATTGGTATAGGAAAAATAAGAGCCCGGTCAAAGCAAAATAATTTTTATGTTATATGTACGTTTATTTCGAATTGTTTGAATAACATGTCATATAGCTTAGGGTGCCCAATCATGCATTTTACTTGCCATAACATGTCATAGATGCATTATCATTATAAACATAAAATTATGATTTTATGTAATTTAAAATGATATGCATTGAAATCATTAATTAGATTAATTGGATTTATAGTCTAAAACTTGAATTCTAATAAATTGGGCTTAATTGGTGCATAATAAATTCCATAGGTATATAGGATGGAAACCCGGATATAAATTCCATAGCCGATTCCGAATGGACGGAAATATGGTCTGCACTCGGGATACAATTCCACGTACCATTGGATTTTATAACGCACTAAAAATTTATTAAAATGTTTAATTGAATTTTGACCGTTTAGAATTCTATGATTTTAGACCCTTTACGTGCCTAGTATTTTAAGAGTTAAAATATTGTAACTCACTTATACCACTCTAATTAAATTAGTTTAATAGAGTATACATATTAGTAGAGACTAATATTAGTGACACAATTTTAATAGTTAAAATTGATTTAGCTCACTTATGACAAACTAGTGTAAATAGCAATTATGAATTAGCCGCCATAAGTTTATCCACACTAGTTAAAATAAAATATTAGATATTTTAGATAGAAACCTTAATATTTAAAATAGTGAGTGGGGGAGGGATATACGACAGTACATCCCACGATCTCCATTGTTAGTCCAAAAACGTGAGATTCAAAAGGCGCCTCGAGACGGCTTTGTTTTCGTCCCCCTACGGATGATGTCCATTTTGGGTCAATATCAGGTTTTGGTTCCGATAGGATAGGGATTCTAGATGTATCTTGTGAACTGACCTACCCTACAGCGGCACTTCACTCGTTAAGTCAAAGAATCCCAAAACGGCGGTTACACTCACAAAGGAATAATTAACTGTTAATGAAATTCCTTGATCAAACAAAACAATAGTTGTTTAATATAGGAATAAGAGTTATTCCCGCATATATTAAATTGACTGAGATTGTCTCGATCTATCATGCGAGTACTTGACCTACCATACAGCGGCACTTACTTGTGGGATGATAGGTTTCAGTGGCGTAACAATTCTCTTAGGTTTCTAATTCATTATTCATGGTTCTTGCATCATGTTTAATTTTATGCCAAAATTCTTTGATGATTTTAATATGCGATGAATGAATGTTGAATGCATGTTTATTTTATTTTCTGCCATGGTTTCTCCAATTATTTCCATACTCTCAAACGATAAATTGACCGGAGAAAACTATGTTAAGTGGAAAAGTAACATGAACGCTATCCTGGTCTGTGAAGACCTGAAGTTTGTCCTGACGGAGGAACGTCTTCCCAAACCGGCCAGAAATGCTGGCCAAGCTGTGCGCGATACCTACCAAAAATGGGTCGCAGCAAATGAGAAAGCCCGCTGCTACTTGCTAGCAGGGATGTCTGAGGTACTTACTGCAAAGCATGAACCTATGGCTCTAGCATCTCAGATGATGGAGTCATTGCAGGGCATGTTTGGGCAGCCTTCAGAGCGTCAACGCCATGAGGCCATGGTCTCAGCGATGACTGCTAGGATGAAGGTTGAGACATCAGTCCGAGAGCACGTCTTAAGGATGATGACTTATCTCAACACTGCTGAAACCCATGGAGCTCGTATTGACGAGCGTAGCCAGGTGACCATGATTATGGAAACTCTTCCGAAGAGTTTCCTGCAGTTTAAAAGCAACTATGTTATGAACAAATTGTCTCTTACTTTAACCCAACTGTTTAATGAGCTCACCCATTACGAGTCCATGCTTGTGGATCCCCGTAAGTCCAATGCAGAGGCAAATGTTACCAAATCTTCTAAATCTGCAAAGAAGAAGAAGAAAAGCACTGGAAAGGCTAAGGGTAAGCCCATGAAAAAGAAGAACAAGAAAGGCTCCAAGGATGCCAAGCCAAAAGAAAACGTTTCCACTGCGACAAGAATGGGCATTGGAAAAGGAACTATCCTAAATACCTTGCTGAGCTAAAGGAGAAAAAGGAAACATGTAAATATGATTTACTCGTTATTGAATCTCTGTTAGTGGAGGTTGATAAATCCGCTTGGATTATTGATTCTGGGCCACTAACCATGTTTGTTCTTCTTTACAGCTACTTGATTCATGGAGGGACCTTGTTGAAGGTGATTACACCATGAGGGTCGGGACATGGGATGCTGTTTCAGCAGAGCAGTGGGAGTTTCCAGTTTAAATTTTATTATAATAGTTATTTAAATTTGAACAATGTGTTATTCATTCCTGGTTTTCGCAGGAATCTGATATCTGTTTCTAGACTTTTTGATTATGGTTATTCAGTTTCTTTGAATAGCAATTTGTTATTATTGGTAGAAATGAATTAACTATATGCATAGGAAACTCAGAAAATAACTTGTATGTGTTAAGACCGTTAACACATAGGTCACTGCTCAACACTGAAATGTTTAAGGTTGAAAAACCTAAAACAAAACGGCCAAAGATTTCTCACGATGACACATATCTATGGCATCTCAGACTTGGTAACATCAACTTTGACAGGATAAATATATTGATAAAGAACAGAGCCTTAAACCAGTTAAAGCTCGGGACTTTACCAGTTTGTGAATCCTGTTTAGAAGGAAAAATGACCAAGAGACCTTTCACTAGAAAAGGTGTAAGAGCCGATCAATCACTAGAACTAATTCATTCGGACGTTTGCAGACCGATGAATGTAAAAGCCCGAGGTGGTTATGAATAATTCGTCACATTCATTAACAATTATTCAAGATATGGGTATGTCTACCTAATGCATCACAAATCAGATACCTTTGAAAAGTTCAAGGAGTATCGTGCTGAGGTTGAGAACCAATTAGGTAAGACAATCAAAATTCTACGATCAGATCGTGGAGGGGAATACATTGACAGAGATTTCGAGGAATTCTTAGTTGAGAATGGGATAGTATCCCAGCTCACAGCACCTGGAACACCACAAGAAAATGGTGTTGTAGAAAGGAGAAATCGAACCCTGCTAGACATGATGAGATCTATGTTTAGTTATAACTCACTACCTAGTTCATTCTGGGGATATGCACTGCAAACCGCAATGTATATCCTTAATGTACTTCCATCTAAGTCTGTTCCTAAGACTCC
Organism: Zanthoxylum bungeanum; assembly: GCA_019454045.1. Taxonomy (NCBI): domain Eukaryota; kingdom Viridiplantae; phylum Streptophyta; class Magnoliopsida; order Sapindales; family Rutaceae; genus Zanthoxylum; species Zanthoxylum bungeanum. The sequence goes on from SKCR01038649.1 coordinate 23,305, forward strand.
CTTAGAGTTGTGGAATGGTCGTAAAACTAGTTTACGACATTTCCACATATGGGGGTGTCCAGCACCTGTGCTGAAGAATAAGACTACAAAGTTGGAACCACGTTCTCAGGTGTGCCTATTTTTAGGCTACCTGAAGGAGACTAGGGGTGGATTCTTCTATAGTCCCGATGATAACAAAGTATTTGTATCGACAAATGCTACGTTTCTAGAGGAGGACTACATGAGGGAGTTCAAGCCTCGTAGTAAAATATTACTCGAGGAGTTACTTACTGGTTCGACCAGCACGCCATCGCCAACGAAAGTTGACAAATACATAGCACCTTCGACATCTGATTGTCAGATGCTACCCAATCAGAATGATCTACCACCTAGACGCAGTGGGAGGGTTGTGCGACAACCTGATCGCTACCTAGGGTTGGAGAGGCACAAGTTGTCACCTCCAGCGATGGTATAGATGATCCATTGACCTATAGTAGTGCAATGGATGATTATGACAAAGAGGAATGGCTCAAAGCCATGAACCTAGAGATGGAGTCCATGTACTCCAACTCGGTTTGGGAACTTGTAGACCAACCTGATGGGGTGAAACCCATAGGTTGCAAGTGGATCTACAACAGGAAGAGGGGATCAGATGGGAAGGTACAGACCTTCAAGGCTAGACTAGTGGCCAATGGTTATACCTAGAAAGAGGGAGTTGACTATGAGGAAACTTCTCGCCTGTAGCTATGCTTAAATCCATCCGCACTCTTCTATCCATTGCCGCATATTATGACTATGAAATTTGGCAAATGGATGTCAAGACTGCATTCTTGAATGGCAATCTTGATGAAAGTATCTATATGATACAACCAGAAGGGTTCAACGCCCAAGGTCAAGAGTAAAAAGTTTTCAAACTGCAAAGGTCAATTTATGGACTCAAACAGGCATCTCGATATTGGAATATAAGATTTGACACAACGATCAAGTCTTATAATTTTGAGCAGAATGTTGATGAGCTTTGTGTATACAAGCGCGTCATTGATGGGAAGGTGGTTTTTCTTGTTTTATACGTTGATGATATTTTACTCATTGGGAATGACGTAAGGATATTATCAGACGTAAAAACCTGGCTAGCTGAGCAATTCCAAATGAAAGATTTGGGAGAGGCCAGTTATGTTCTTGGGATCCAGATACTTCGGGATCGCAAGAAACGACTGTTAGCTATGTCTCAGGCATCATACATCGACAAGATCCTTGTGCGATTTGGGATGTAGAATTCCAAGAAAGGCAATCTGCCTTATCGGCATGAAATTCATTTGTCAAAGGAACAATCCCATAAGACACCTCAAGTGTTGAGGAAATTAGACATATCCCATATGCCTCAGCAGTTGGTAGTCTTATGTATGCCATGTTATGCAAGAGACCAGACATCTGCTTTGCAGTGGGAGTAGTCAGTAGGTTTCAGTCAAACCCGGGATTGGATCACTTAGTGGGTGTGAAACACATTCTCAAGTATCTTAAGAGAACAAGAGATTATATGCTAGTATATTCCAGTGAGGATATGATCCTAAGGGGATACATAGACTCTGATTTTCAGACGGATGTTGATTCCAGGAAATCCACATCTGGATCAGTGTTCACCCTAGGTGGTGGGGCTATTGTGTGGTGGAGCATAAAGCAATCTTGCATTGCCGACTCCACCATGGAGGCTGAATATGTAGCAGCTTGTGAAGCAGCTAAGGAAGCAGTCTGGCTCCGTAAATTCTTGGGAGATCTGAAAGTTGTTCCAGATATGGATAGACCACTCACCCTCTATTGCGATAATAGTGGAGCGGTGGCAAACTCCAAAGAACCAAGAAGCCACAAGAGGGGAAAGCATATAGAGAGGAAATATCATCTCATCAGGGAGATAGTGCAGAGAAGAGATGTTACCATCACAAAGATTGCATCCGCAGAGAACCTTACTGATCCATTTACAAAGACCTTGCCGGATAAAATTTTTGAAGGTTACCTCGATGGTCTAGGATTACGTGACATGTCCCATTTGCTCTAGTGCAAATGGGAGATTGTTGGGATGTATGCCCTAGAGCTACATGTGATGTAAACGGTTTCATGCGTTTTGAAATAAAATGATGCATTATTCATTTATCAAATTGTTTGTTTATCTTTCGCATATATTATATATCTTCGTAAATACCGTAGATTACTTATGTACCTTCAGAATTAGTGTATGAGTGTCATACACCAGAGGATTTGAGTATGAAGTTAGTAATCTTAAATAGTCCTTAGAGAGCAAACAAACCGGGTACTTTGTTTGTGGTTTATCTATAGCTGCGGTCCATTTTATATTTGTATGGCGATCTTAATCCGGATCGTCCATGTAGAGACATGAGAATGAAGGCACCTTGTATGATGCGATCATATAGGACTAGACCCACAAAGAAATGACATTCTTATAATATCCGTTAAGCAAAGAAAGTCATTCCATCTACTTGATGGTCATATATGGATTGATCTTAATCCTGAGTGTACTACGAAATCCTGCATGGCAAGCTGTGTCATTTGATTTACAAAGGTGAGGTTGGTGTAGCAATCCCAACCAATAGCTACGTACTTTGGGGGCACAGTTTGTTTTGTAGCTGGGAACGTTTTACATAGACATGGAGTTCACTCCTTCTTGTGAGAAGTAGATGAGTATCTTTCTTAAGGGTTGATTCGGTACTTGAACGATTTGAGCGCTCAAGTCTTTCTATTACGAATAGAAAGATTAATATTCATAATAGTTATGAATAAATCGTTCATTGGAGAATCAATGGTACTTAAGGTAAAAATAATTAGAGGGGTATAACTGACATTATGACCCGGCTCTAATTACGAGATACCCGTGAAAGATCAATCGTATGCAATGACTATATCGGTGGAAACCGACTTGGTTCGGCTTAATATTTCATCTACGGCAACGAGAGTGCAACTTCGGATTTTAGTGGAATAACCCAGAGTTAATAATTCAGAATATTTAATTAAGAGCTTAATTAATATTTCGAGATTATTGGAGCTCGGAACCGTAGGTCCATTTGGTCCCCGTGCTAGCTCGATATACTTTAGCGGAGTTAATATTATTGGATAGTCTAATTATATACTCACAAAGAATAAATATATTAATATGATTAATAATATTAATTACATCACACTTGAGACTATGCATTAAAAGTTAATGTAAGGTATTAATAATTATATGATAATTATTAAAAATAGAACATTGAATTATATATGATATAATTTAATAAGGCTAAGATTTATTATGGAAACAAAAATCATCACCATGGTCGAATTCCTTATTGGATAAGGAATAAGATTTGTTTGTTTGGGAAACATAATCAAATCAAAATTCATCACCATGGTCGAATTCCTCATTGGATAAGGATTAGGATTTGTTTGTTTGGGAAACATAATCAAATCAAAACTCCTTAGCTTGGCCGAATTCCTTCTTGTGTAATGAATAGGATTTGTTTGTTTTGGAAACAAAATCAAAGAAGAAATCCTTGTCCTCGCCGAAACTTAGAGGGATTGGGAGTCTAATGGTTGATTTGTTTTACGAAACAAATTACCCTAAGTATAAAAAAAAATTATATTTTTCTTTTCAGATCTAGACATTAGTTAACCCTAGCCTCATTCTCTTCTTCATGCTCTCAAGAGTTGAGAAGTTAATTGAAGAACCTGAAAATTATTTCGGTGTGTGATTTAATCTCTAAAACGTTTAGGGGATTAATTTTTGAGTGTAGCCCACACTACCCTCCGTAAGTAACGAAACATAGCTCGGAAGATCTTGTGGCATTGGAAAACCTTCTCTCCATCTCACCAGCAAGTCACGGCAGTGAGGAACAAATTTCCCCACTGCCGTGCGCATATCATACAATTTGGGGCTCAGTTTTGTTTGGTTTTTAATTAGGGTTTTGGGAAACACTTTTGGGGATTTTTTGGGCTGAGTTAGGATTGATTTTTAAGTGAAAAATCAGACATAAATACATACATCAGTTCACGCAAATTGTGGATTGTTTTTATTGCAGTTCGCGCGTATAACGGGTGCTAAACAGTCCTCTATTTCACAGCAGTTCAAGGGGCTGTTCGGGGACTGTTTCGGGGCCATTCCGGGGCTGAAATCTTATGTAAAATATAATCAAAATTTCAGTATACCCATTGGCACCATTTGGTCAAAGGAAGGGCCAAGCAGAAAAAATTTTCAAGTTCAATCCGTGGGCCTAACCGCTTCCGCTGTGCGAGGTAAAGCGTTTCCTACATCATTCTCTCTCATTTCTTTGATGTAAATAAGGATTCTTCTCTCTAGTTTCTTTTAATTTCAGTTTTGTAATTAAATTCTAATTACGTTTTGTAATAATAGTAATTTACTTTCTTTATTTTTACAGTTTTTACTATTCACAATGAGGAGGTAACTTCCCCATGTTAGGGTGAAAGGTAATTCTTTTACTATTGCTATTTAGATTAATCTCCCTTAAATATAATATATTCACTATTTAAAATTTGACTTAAAAAGGATACCGCTATATTGGTCGGTTGGTAATTCCTTTTAATCTGGTTTAAACCTGACTAATCAAGGATACCGCCAGATTGGTCGGTTGGTAATTAAACTTTCTTACCGCCTATATGGCAGGTTCATGGACAAATCTTTTTACCGCCTTAATGGCTGGTTGGACTTAATTTGACTTAATCAAGTTACCGCCTATATGGCTGGTTGGTAATGTTATCACAAGTTTATATATTATATTATGGGAGATATCTAAATTAGTAGTAGTAAAAATAATTCATTTTACCTTAGCATTTTATTTTATTGCAATTTACTTTTCAGCTTTTACTTTACCGTAATTACTTTTCAGCATTTTACTTTATGTCTTTTACTTTTAAGTTTTTATTAGCCCTAGTTATATGTCGTAACTAAGTTAGATATCTGGGGTTGTGATGAATTCCAATATCACCGGTTTATAAGGGGTTAAATTATAGTTTGGGTAATATAAAGATTTATTTATTGAGTCTTAATCTTAATGCTTTTTCATTAACTGGTCATTAACAAAATTGAACTGATAAACTTAAAATGAACTTGGAAAAGGGATTTTAGGTTTAAGACCTTAGACTTAATAGCCCACGATCTTCCTTGAGGATAGATAACCTTTTAATTGATTTCCTTACAGGATAGGAATATACCTGTCGGGCGGTGGTAGCCATAATTGGAAATTAATCTTAATGAATCCAGGTAATTTGGTTGACATAGACATATGGTTCAATTGGGGTATACTGGATATTTGTAGTTGACCATCGGAAGAGGCTTTTACATAATTTAGTGTTCCAGGTTAATAAATCAATATTTTACCCAACTATAAGATAACCACTTCATCTTTAAAATGATATTGGAAGATTCACAACCCTAGATAGTTTCCTAATATTGAATTTTCTTAAACCTACTTTCGCGCAATTTTATTTACTTATTTTTAAATTCAAAATCATCACCATTTCAAATCAATCAATCAACCTGTTAGATACTAGTAATCATTTGACCTCATAAAATTAATAGATTAGGTATTAAGTCCTCGTGGGATCGATACTTTTTATACTACTTGAACGACACGTGCACTTGCGTTATACGCGTGTGTAAGCACCGGTCAAGTTTTTGTCGCCGTTGCCGGGGACTTATTTATGTTTCACTATTAGTTTTAAGGTTAGATACCTTTACTTGTATCTAATTTTCTTTTTACTTATTGTTTTTGTTTTCTTGTGTTTCAGGTTCTCAGAAACTTCGTGAGACGAACCGGAAGCTTTGAACTCTGACCGCTTGACTCGGAAATTGAAAGAACCATTAGACAGTTGAGAAGGGAAATGCGAGAAGGCCAAGAAGCTTTAGTGAACTTGGAACCTGAACCTTTGGAGGTTGCACCACCAATTCCCATTCGAGACAGAACCATTCCGGTGGTTGACAGACTCATTTCCTGTATTGTACTTCCTCCATTACCAGCAAATACGGGTGACATCAAAACATGCATTCAGATAATTTAGCAGTCATTGCAGTTTGGGGGAAATGCAACTGAAGATCCTAATGCCCACATCAGCAACTTCCTGGAAGTTTGCGGCACTTTCAATTACAACCGAGAAGCTGAAGAAGCAATGAGATTGCGTGTTTTTCCATACTCATTGAAGGACATAGCTAAAGCTTGGCTACATTCACTACCAGCAGGTTCCATCACAACTTGGAACACTTTAGCCACCAAATTTCTTGCAAAGTACTTTCCACCAGCCAGAACTGGAAAGCTGAGGAATGACATCACATCCTTTGTGCAACAAGACTTATAAACTCTCTACGAAGCTTGAGAAAGGTACAAAGATTTGCTCCGGAAATGTCCTCACCATGAGATTCCAAAATGGCTTCAAGTCCAAACATTCTATAATGGACTTTCTGGAATAATGAGAATCACAATCGATGCTGCTGCTGGAGGAGCTTTAACGGCGAAAGGAGAAGATCAAGCCTGGGAACTAATCGAAGAAATGGCCAACAACAATTCTTTGTGGCCAACAGAAAGGAGCATGATCCAAAGAATTGCAGGAATTTATGAAAGTGGAGCCAATACAGCAGTCAACGCCAAGCTAGATCAGATATGCAAATTCATGGAGACTCTTACCACTGGATCCACAAGTTCACCATATGGAGGAGCACCACATTCGAACCAACTTGAATAGACAGTGAATTATATCAATAATTTCAACAGACAGGGGAACAATCCATATTCCAACACCTACAACCCATGGTGGAGGAATCATCCTAATTTTTCATGGAGCAACAATTCAGGGCAAAAGAACAATCCACCACCTGGATTCCAACAGCAGAACAATCCACCACCTGAATTCCTCAACAGAACAAAAGCCAGGAGTAGACAAATGAACCAAGAATAGCAGAAGTGTTGGCTCAGTTAAAAAAAGTACAATGCTATCTTTTAGAGCCAATCAGCTTTCATCAAATCACTGGAGAATGAAATCGAACAACTGGCTAATGCTCAGAGTTACAAACCGCCAGGTAATCTTCCCATCAACACAGAACCAAATCCAAGGAACCGAGGGAAGGAGCAATGTCAAGCCATTACTTTGAAAAGCGGTACTGAAATCAACAAAGATGTTGGAATCAAGGAAAAAGAAGAAATTCCAAAAGATGCTGTTGCACAAATGGAGGAAAAAGAACAGATCATTCCACATCCACCTTTTCCTCAACGACTTCAGAAAAACAAACTGGACAAGCAGTTTGCTCGATTCCTGGAGGTGTTCAAAAAACTTCACATCAACATTCCATTTGCAGAAGCCTTGGAAGAAATGCCCAGCTATGTAAAATTCATGAAAGACATTCTTTCACGAAAACGAAAATTGGGATACTACGAGATAGTAGCATTAACGGAAGAATGCAGCGCCATCATTCAGAGAAAACTTCCAGATACTGGCAGTTTCACAGTTCCATGCACCATTGGAGAACATTATATCGGTAAGACTTTATGTGATTTAGGTGCTAGTGTTAACTTGATGCCTTTCTCTATTTACAGGAAACTGCGAATTGGAGAAGCAATGCCTACCTCAGTCTCGTTGCAACTTGCTGATCAAACACTAGCATTTTCAAGAGGTGTTGTTGAAGATGTGCTGGTCAAATTAGACAAACTAATTCTCCCAGTAGATTTCATCATCCTTGACGTGGAAGAAGACAAAGAAGTACCTATCATTCTTAGGAGACCATTCTTGGCTACAGGTAAAACTGTGATTAATGTGGAAAAAAGAGAACTGATCATGAAAGTGTAGGACCAATAAGTTACCTTGAATGTTTTCAAAGCCATGAAATTTCGAGTGATGAAAAGGAAGAAGAATGCTTCAGAGTGTTGGGATTTCTACGGTCTAACCGGGATCATTTTAAGCAATGAAATATACATGTGAATACAACGAGGAAGTTGCAGAATACTTACAATGATCGGTTGAGCGATGCAACGAAGAACAAAAACTTTTTCTTCCCTCCTTGGAAGCTCACGGCATTGCAGATTTTTGTGTCCTCCATTTTCGGCCATGGATGATCCACCAAGCTCCAAGCTTTGCGATGTGATTCCATGCTCATGGGTGCGTTTCCCTATCACCTTCGCAAGACTCCTAAAGCGTGCTAGCACTCCGAAAATTTTGCCGCAAAATTTCCTTTCATTCTCCTTCAACTCACAGTGAAACCAGAAAGTTTTAGGAAGAAAAATGGCCTATGGCCGAGAGAGAAAGGGAGAAGAGTGGAGAGAGTGTTTTGTTGTTTTGGTTTTTTGTATGTCATACACTTAAATGATTTTCCTAAAATCAAATACCAAAAATGCTTTCCAAAATTCAAGCCATTTAAAGCCAAAACCACTTCCATCAACCATTCACATCAAAAGGACTACACATCACATCACTCAAAGTGACAAGTGATTTGACGCTTGATGCGACTAGTGATTTGAAGCTTGATGTGACTTGTGCGCTGCACTTAAATTTGCAATGCGAGTGCGCCCGTAAACACTTCCGGGCTCGGGTTCGCTAATTCCAAATTAATGAATTTTCCGTTGCGACGTAATTAAATAATTATGCCTAGCAAAATTACTATTCATATCGCTAACGAATTAATTCTAAATTAACTCGTTCGCCCGAATTAAAATCCAATTTCAATTCCGCGTCGAAATCCAATTTCTTATAATATATCGAATATATTATTTTAATCGATTAATTCCAAATTAATCGTTATCTCTCTTTAAATAATATTTTAGCCTAGATAAAATATATCCGCAATTAATCCCATATTAATTTTCTCTCTCATTAATTAATCCCAGATTAATAAAGTGCGAGTCATATATCATCGGTGAATCTTTGGGAAGCGACCCATGAGATCCCCATATATGTTGGCAATAAATCTGATCGTCATACTATCCGAACACGTACGTACCTAGTACTACGTTTATACCGATTTACAAGACAAGGTTGGCTTCTAGCAAAACGCCATGCCTACCCAAATCTCCAGAAATATCCTTTCACGAATATGTGATCTATTTCAGGCGTAGTATACATAGTATTGCGTATTACGATCCAGTATCGAATGTCACGTGCAAGGCCTGTGGCTGGAAATGTGTCTGCCCCGTACGAAGCACATATTGGATCTCTGGTAACTAGTCTCTATAATCGGATAAACATGACCTAGTCATAATATCCCGATAGCTGCAGCATATAAGAGAACAAGTTTCGTATCCTACGTGATAATCATCTCCACTATGACTGGAGTGATACTTCCATCTCGACATCACACCCAATACACTACGATTCTCAATTTACCCAGAAGAGGCATACACAGAACCTCTTAAAGCCCTGGATGACCAAAACCAAAGTACATTGATTGTCGCAAGTATTAGCGGTGCAAGTCTCAGGTTAAGACCAAATACACCTACCCTGATTCGGACTTCCATAGACACATAGTCATACTACCAATGGAATTCCGAGGAGTCTATCCAGAGCGAAGCTGTTTTCCATACCATCGGTAAAACACAACCTCCTATCACACTTGCATGAGTATCCTATACCCAAATATATGAGAACTATGCCGTTATGCCCTCACAACACGCACAAGTGTGATACTATTCTTTTCCGCATTATCGATGTCCTATCTCGATAATACTCTGACTATGGATATCTAATGATTAAACCTTTGTGGATTGATACTGTCTCATATCATCTCAATCCAGGAACTAATCAAATGGACCTTTCATCATTTATACATCTTGGTGATCTAATCAGAAATGATAAAAGAGCAATTTCCTTTGTCACATAGTTAATTTGTACAACAATACCATGATTTGTACAAATAGTGACACTATAGGTCATAACTGTCCAACAGTCTCCCACTTGGCCTATAGCCAGTCACTCAAGTGTCTTACACCCGAACAATGTACGGTTCGCTCAAATTTCTGCTGAGGAAAAGGCTTTCGTCAGCGGATTTGCATGATTATCATCTGATGCAATTTATTCGATCATCACATCGCCACGATGTATGATCTGAACGAATCAGATGTATAATCGAAGTATATATCCGGATCGTTGATGAGACCATTAATTCTTTCGCCTACGCTGTAGCCTAGCTCAGCTGCTAACAGAACTATATCTAATCTAATTAGATTATTATAAATCTAGAAGGCTTCTATTGTTGCCTTAGCTGTAGCAATAATCCACTTTTGTTGTTTATCCGGTAACAGTATCTTGCTTGGAAGATTTCCAGCTCACTGTTCCGTTATTCAAACTGTATAGTACCGTTGTTACGACTTATAGTCGTTTATATCGGTTAGGAAACTTGCAGCAGTGATCCCAGTCACTTCAAGTTCTCATTCTCCATAGTATTAGAAGGCATCATTAGTTCCTCTAAGATACTAAAGGATGTTCTTAACATCAATTCAATGACTATCACTTGGATTGGCCTGATTGTGAATCCATATGCTCAAAGCACATGAGACACCAGGTCATGTACATTTATTTCAATGTACAAGTACTCGGAGAGTGTTAACAACTTTAAATCTATCCCAGTAGATCTTTATTCCTAGAATAAAGGTTGTCTCTCCCAAGAATTCTACGGAGAATTTTTCATGAAAGCCAAGCTTTCACCGATTGTATTATGGGAATATCATTTCCAAGAAATGATATGTCATTATTATATAGGACAGTCACTTTCAGTGCGCTCCCACTAACCTCATTATATAGACAAGAATCATTTTCGTTTTGAATTAAATCATACACCATTATGATTACATCAAAACGATAATTCCAAGAACTCTATGCTTCAATCCATCCATGGATTGTATAACCTGCAAACCTTGTTTTCTTGTTTTGGTACGACAAAACCGTCAGGATGTTGAAAACATCCTCAAAAGGGTTTCCATTAAGGAAAGCCGTTTTGGCATTACAGCTGCCATATTTCATGAATGAAACATGCAGCATTTGCAAGCATTATCCAAATGGATTTACTGTGGCAACATGTAAAAGGTTTCGTCGTAATCGACATAATGTTGATAACCATACCTTTTCGCTACAAGTCTATCTTAGTACGTTCGTATGTTGCCTTCCATGTACGTCTTCCTTGAAGACTTATATAGTACCAGTAGGCACAATGCCTTGCGGTACAACAACTAGTATCCAAACTTAGTTGGTATACAAGGAATCCATTTCGGACATCATGACACTTTGCCATAATAGGGAGTCGATACCTTGTATCACTTCCTCATACGTAGTCAGTTCGTATTCCTCAATAAGATTGACATCTTTATGACGTGAGATCAGAAACCCATACCCCAGGTTGTTTTCTGACTCTCTTCGACTATCGCGGTTCTTGTGTATTCGAAGATTATTGGTATAGTTTATCCTTGATGAACTATTGTGTTCATTAAGGAATCAATGCCTGGAATAGTATTACTACGATTTTCATCGAGTTTTACTTCCTCCCACTTACCACTGCATATAGGTATTCCTCTTAGGAAAACCGCATGGTGAGCAACAATTAAATTGTTCTCTTGTGAGATGTATAAGTACTATATTTTGGTTTCCCTAGGATAACCTACAAATTAAGCACTTATCCGATTTGGGTTCTAGTTTGGTATCATCCAAACATATGCCTAGCATACCCAAATCTTCAGGAATGAGAAAACCCAGTTTCTTTCCTGTTCATATCTAATATGAAGTCTGTCAAACAGATTTTTATAGAACCTTATTCTAAATAAGTTCTGCACTATTTATGCGTATCCGTTGAAGGAAATGGTAGCTCAGAGCGACTCATGATTAACCTTATCATGTCCAACAAAATTCTGTTTCTCTGTTCGGACACACCGTTAAATTGACGTGTTCCGAGAGGAATCCTCATTGAAAGAATACTATACTATTTCAAGTATATGTGAAACTTATTGCTTAATTATTTTCATCATGGTCTAACCGTGATGGGTTAATACTTTAGCCGATCTGTTTATCTACTTCGTGTTGAAACTGTAAAAGTTCCAGATTTGTGTTTCAAAAGAAACACATAACCATAACGTGATGCCACATCCGTAAAGGTCACGAAATATTCATATCCACCTCTAGCCTAGCTAGATATTGGCCCACTTACTTCACTATGAACGAGGGCTAACAGATCGAAGGCACTTGCACTTTTACCAAGTAAAGAGTGTTTTAGGCACTTTGCCCAATAAACTAGATTCGTAGACATTATTTGAATGGAGTGAAATCTGTCCTAGTATCCACTCTTCGAAAGTGTGGATATACGAGTCTTATTTAAATTGTGTCCCAGACAACAATGCCACTTATAAGTCTCAACTGATTTATTCAGTTTTGAGCTATTTGTTTGTCATGTTATACGTTTGAGATTCATTTATATTCAAAATATAAATGCTGTTATTCGCATCTAATATGCTTATCTCAATATCATCTTTATAAAATAAAAAACTTTAGTGTTCTAGAATATAAAGGTATACCCGCAACGGGTTAAACCATGATATAGAGATAATGTATCTAGTTAAACTAGTTACATTTTAACATTTTCTAATTTAAGTACACACCCGAAGGGTAGTTCCTAAACTTAGGTATCTACGATTAAAAAAGCGACTTTCGTCCCGTTTCAGATTGCAGATTAATCTCAACTGAAGTCAGTATCCTGCTTTTCAGCAGATTCTGCACACCAGTACATATTTATGTACCACATCCAGTATCTAAAATCCAATTTTAATACTAGTTGCGAACATGTTTATGACAAACATATTTGAAGCCAGTGCCTTGCCCCTCTTCTCTTCCTTCATGTCTGCCTTGTCTATACGGCAATCACGGTTCAGTGACCCCGTTTGCCACAGTTTAGGCAGACATATTGGGATATTTCCTTTGTCTTCCCAGAAGATTATAATGATTTTGCCTTTGCCCATTTTCCACACCCTAGAAGCTTTTGGCCAAGCCTTGGTCTTCTAGAATATCGAAGTAAGATGCGCCTTGCGCTTCTTGCCCATTGCAAACTTTGGCTTTATCTCCTTGAGAATAGCCATTAACTCTCCAAGAGTTTACTATTGCAATTAATACTTCTAAGATCTAAGAATAGATATATGAAGATCCTTCAATTTCATTATCATACTATAAGGATCTAATCCTTAGTTCTGATTAAGAATTAAAGAGTCTATTTGGCAAGCTTAATGGATTAAGCACTAAAGTTATCATCACATGAATCTTCCAAAGATCATGCTCTACTATTTTCTTAACTTCCGGGCTTAGGCTCGAGACGTCACTTTTATCAAATAAGGTAACTTCTCAGTTTTCAGGACTATCTATTCATTATTCCCAATTTGAAAATTAAAGTCGTTTAAATACATTTTCTCCCAGGATTATGTTTTAAACACTAATCTTTCAATTTATCTTGATGCTATAGTCCAACTATCCAACCAACGATTTTAGGTACTATCATTAAAATGATTACTATAGTCCAACTATATAATCAACTATAATTTAATTGGATAAATTCAATTATATTGATTACTATAATCCAATTATAAAATCAACTATAATCGAAATAGTTTGAATACAGTCCAACTGTTTAATTAAAACACTATTAAATATTAGTCCAACTAAAATATTAATTTATATTGACGAAAAATTTTATGAGCGCGTATGGCAAGTAACTAAACGAATATTGCAAATTTAATACTTGCCTCCCACTATTTTTCGGTGAGCCTCTAACTCTCTGTGGAGTACTCAGGAAACCTTGTTCCTAGTGGGCTAGGATCCCGTTAAATAACACACAATCTTGACTTTGCCAACAAATTGTATGATAATTAACAAGGTAGATCTCTAAGATCAATTGGATCCCATCCAATTCCTAGATCCAGTAGGTGGACATCCAAGTCCGAAACATATATCTTATATATGCCAATATATCCAATATATTTCCTAACCTTTTTCCACTGAATCAACTAAGCATTGGCTTTGGCATAACAAACTTAGTGATCCCAGTTAAGCGGAACCCATTGACCATGGAAATCTTCGTAATCAATGTCGATGGACAAGAAGTGATCTTGACTTTGGCCAACAAATCACAACTTGGACAAGACACCAATATGGAACAAAGCCTTCATGATTCAAACAAATCCTCGACGACAAAGGTCTTGACTTTGGCCAAAAACCAATGCCAGTCTTGGATCTTGAGTAAGAATCACTCAATGGAAGGAAAAACGTTTAATATGATGTGAGGGTTTTTCGGGTGCAATTGGCAACCAATTAATTATCTTTTTTAAGGTCTCATCATCATACACCCTTAAACATGCATTCTAAACACATAATAAGGTGCATATAAATAAATAATAATGATATGCGGATGGATATTTAACACATTATTCCTAGAACAAATCTCTCACTTTCCTCTCTCCCGCTAGCACAAGTATTACTTCTACCCGATTACATAACACTTCTAAAGAAACTTATTTACATTGAGGGGAATATGTGAGAAGAGAAATACAAAGAGTAAGGAGGTAATAGGCTGGACACGCAGGTCCAATTAATAAATTCTAAATTTATTACAACAATTTCCAAAATTGCCCCACCTGTCTAATATCCATCCGATATATATATTCATGCATCGCAACCATGTATTCACACAAGCATGTTATCAATCAATCTAATCCAATTAATTAATCTGAATATAATGACATCCAATGTTCAAACAACAATTTGATTTTGCGCGAGTCAAACTCGTTTTGCGAATAAGTACTCAAAGTACGAATTCTTGAATTAAATTAAACTACAACATTAAATCCAATTTAATTTGCATTTAATACTAATTCATTTATTTAATTCCAAATTAAATATTACACTTTATTAACGAACCTTACGACATAGATTCTAAATCTAATCGTTACGGGTCTCAAAGCCCGATTAACATCCAATGTCAATTTAATTTAAAGTCCAATGGGCTTTTAATTAATTTCTAAGGCATGGACTTTTGGTCAATATGGGTCAAACCCAAATACCAAAGCCCATTTAAGGAATCACCCTTATTTGCCAAGAAACCAATTTAGGCCCATTAGGCCCAATTAATATTAAAGGTCCATTAAGTCATAATTGGACTTTATGGATATGGTTTTGGGCCCAATAGGATCCAACCAATTTAGCCTAAACCCATCTTGGTACAACCAAGCCCATTAAAGCCCAATTACAACTTTTAAGGCCCAATTCCAAAATAAGCCCAATTAATTAAATTATCAAATTCCAAATTTTATAATCTAATTAACCAAAGTGTATTCCATAATTAATTACCCAAATTAATATTTCCAAAACACAAATTTGTACAATTAATTATGCTCATTAACATCAAAATATGTCCAACACACTTTAATAGAAAATCAAACCCATTTTCACATGCTATAACTCACGGCAATTTGGGGTTTTATAATCCGATTTTGTTTTCAATCCAATTGAATTACAATCAACATTACCTACATGATTCCAACTCATCCAATGATTAAAATAAAAAAATACCATGACATTTAGGGCATAAGTAGTATTCGACCAAGCCAATATTTTTTGGGCAAAAATTGATCCAATCAATTTCATGAAATTGATCCAATCAAGCTTTAATTAAACATCATTTAAGCATACTCAATCAATAATTTAATCAAATCATGCTCAAAATCAATTTACCCAATTTTAACCCTAAGTTCAAGTTTCATGCTCAATCTCGCTCTGATACCATTGTTGGGATTTCTACGGTCTAACCGGGATCGTTTTAAGCAATGAAACATACATGTGAATACAACAAGGAAGTTGTGGAATACTTACAATGATCGGTTGAACGATGCGACGAAGAACAAAAACTTTTTCTGCCCTCCTTGGAAGCTCACGGCGGTGCAGATTTTTGTGTCCTCCATTTTCGGCCATGGATGATCCACCAAGCTCGAAGCTTTGCGATGTGATTCCATGCTCACGATTGCGGTTCCCTATCACCTTCGCAAGACTCCTAAAGCATGCTAGGACTCCGGAAATTTTGTCGCAAAATTTCCTTTCCTTCTCCTTCAACTCACGGTGAAACCAGAAAGTTTTAGAAAGAAAAAAATGGCCTATGGCCGAGAGAGAGAGGGAAATAGTGGAGAGAGTGTGTTGTTATTTTGGGTTTTTGTATGGCATACACTTAAATTATTTTCCTAAAATCAAATACCAAAATGTTTTTCCAAAAGTCAAGCCATTTAAAGCCACATCCACTTCCATCAACTATTCACATCAAAAGGACTACACATCACATCACTCAAAGTGATAAGTGATTTGACGCTTGATGCGACTAGTGATTTGACGCTTGATGTGACTTGTAGGCCGCACTTAAATTCGCAATGCGAGTGCACCCGCAAATACTCCCGGGCTCGGGTTCGCTAATTCCAAATTAACGAATTTTCCGTTGCAACGTAATTAAATAATTATGCCTAGCAAAATTACTATTCACGTCGCTAACGAATTAATTCTAAATTAACTCGTTCACCCGAATTAAAATCTAATTTCAATTCCGCGTCGAAATCTAATTTCTTATAATATATCGAACATATTATTTTAATCGATTAATTCCAAAATAATCGTTATCTATATTTAAATAATATTTTATCCTAGATAAAACATATCCGCAATTAATCCCAGATTAATTTTCTCTCTCATTTAATTAATCCCAGATTAATAAAGTGCGAGTCATACGTCATCGGTGAATCTTCGGGAAGCGACCCATGAGATCCCCGGATATGTTTGGCAGTAAATCCGGTCGTCGGACTATCCGAACACGTACGTACCTAGTACTACGTTTATACCGATTTACAAGACAAGGTTGGCTTCTAGCAAAGCGCCATGCCTACCCAATTCTTCAGAAATATCCTTACAGGAATATGTGATCTATATCAGGCGTAGTATACATAGTATTGCGTATTACGATCCAGTATCGGATGTCACGTGCAAGGCCTAGAGCTGGAAATGTGTCTGCCCCGTACGAAGCACATATCGGATCTCTGGTAACTAGTCTCTATAATCGGATAAACATGACCTAGTCATAATATCCCGATAGCTACAACATATAAGAGAACAAGTTCCGTATCCTACGTGATCATCATCTCCACTATGACTGGAGTGATACTTCCATCTCGACATCACACCCAATACACTACGATTCTCAATATACCCAGAAGAGGCGTGCACAGAACCTGTTAAAGCCCTGGACGACCAAACCAAAGTACATTGATTGTCGCAAGTATTAGCGGTGCAAGTCTCAGGTTTAAACCAAATACACCTACCCTGATTCGGACTTCCATAACACATAGTCATACTACCAATGGAATTCCGAGGGGTCTATCCAGAGAAAAGCTATTTTCCGTACCATCTGTAAAACACAACCTCCTATCACACTTGCATGAGTATCATTTACCCAAATATATGAGAACTATGTCGTTATGCCCTCACAACGCGCATAAGTGTAATATTAGTCTTTTCGCGCATTATCGATGTCCAATCTCGATAATACTCTGACTAGGGATATTTAATGATTAAACCTTCGTGGATTGATACTATCTCATATCATCTCAATCCAGGAACTAATCATATGGACCTTTCATCATTTATACATCTTGGTGATCTAATAACAAATGATAAAAGACCAAATTCCTTTGTCACATAGTTAATTTGTACAACAACACCATGATCTGTACAAATAGTGACGCTATGGGTCATAACTGTCCAACACAGAGTTGATGTTGTTAACAGTATCGTTCAGGATACAGAGCCAAATCCCACAGATACACTCGAAGCTTGCATCACCAACATGACTGACAGCGAGCTAGATGTTGAAATCCTGGAATGTATCAACTACCTTGACAAACCATTTCGATTCAAAGCAACAACACTAGTTGAAAGTTTGGAACTGCCAAAGAAAGATCGAATCAAGCTTTCGATTGAAGAACCACCATAGTTAGAGCTGAAGTTACTTCTGAGTCATCTTAGGTATGCATTTCTTGGAAACTCTTCTGAATTACCTGTTATTATTTCTTCTTCGCTAACATTAGAGCAGGAAGAAAAGTTACTGTGAGTATTACAAGAGCACAAAAGAGCCATTGGCTGGACTATAGCAGACATTCGAGCCATTAGTCCATCATTTTTGCATTCACAAGATTCTGATGAATGATGAGTACAAACCCACAGTGGAGCATCAATAGAGACTCAATCCAATCATGAAGGAAGTCATAAAGAAAGAAATAATCAAATGGTTGGATGCTCGCATCATTTACCCCATCTCAGACAGCAGTTGGGTGAGTCCTATGCAGTGTGTACCAAAGAAAGGAGGAATTACTGTGATTACCAATGAAAAGAACGAGCTAATCCCAACAAGAACAGTGACTGGATGGAGAGTATGCATGGACTACAGAAAACTGAACAAAGCCACGAGAAATTACCATTTTCCGCTACCATTCATTAACCAGATGTTAGACAGACTGGCGGGACATGAGTTCTATTGTTTTCTGGATGGATATTCAGGGTAGAATCAGATTTCCATTGCACTAGAAGACCAGGAGAAAACTACCTTTACATGTCCCTATGGTACTTTTGCTTTCCGCAGAATGCCATTTGGATTATGTAATGCCCCTGCTACATTTCAGCGTTGCATGATGGCCATATTCTCAGACATGTTGGAGCAGAGTATGGAGGTTTTTATGGATGACTTTTCTGTGTTTGGAGATTCTTTTGACCATTGCTTGCAAAATTGGAACATGTGTTACAAAGGTGCGAAGATACAAAACTGGTGCTCAACTGGGAGAAATGCCATTTCATGGTACAAGAGGGCATTGTTCTTGGACACCGGATCTCACAAAAAGTAATCGAGGTAGACAAAGCAAAAATTGAAACAATTGAAAAACTACCTCCGCCGACATCTGTTAAAGGGATTTGGAGCTTTCTCGGACATGCAGGTTTTTACAGGAGATTTATCAAAGACTTTTCCAAGATTACTAAACCTCTGTGCAATCTTCTGGAGAAGGATGTGCCTTTCAAATTCACCAAAGAATGCCAGGAAGCTTTTGAGATCTTAAAACAGAAGCTGATTTATGCACCCTTCATTGTAGCACCAGACTGGACCCTTCCATTTGAAGTAATGTGTGATGCTAGTGATTTTGCTGTAGGTGCAGTTTTGGGACAACGCAAAGCAAAGATTTTCCACACCATTTATTATTCCAGCAGAACTCTGAATGAAGCTCAACTCAACTACACAACCACCGAAAAAGAGTTGCTTGCAGTTGTATACGCTTTTGACAAATTCTGCTCCTATCTGCTGGGTCTCAAAGTGGTGGTCTACACAGATCATTCAGCAATCAATACTTGATCACGAAGAAAGATGCCAAACCCAGATTGATCCGTTGGATACTTCTTCTGTAAGAATTTGATGTGGAGATTCGAGACAGGATAGCGACAGAGAATCAGGTGGCAGATCATCTATCGAGGCTCGAGAATGGAGAAATAGCTGACAAAGATTTGTCAATCAAAGAAAATTTTCCAGATGAACAGCTATTTTCCATGAAACAACAAGATGCTCTTTGGTATACTGACTATGTCAACTACATTGTGTCAGGAAAATGGCCGTTGGAATGGACAACTCAGCAACGGAAGAAATTCTTCAAAAAAGTCAAGCATTATGTCTAGGATGAGCCGTACCTGTTCAAACGATTGCTAATCATTTACCGAGGCAGTGTGTTCCACAGGAGGAGGTCAACAATGTTTTGCAGCACTGTCATTCATCACCATATGGCGGACACTTCAGCGGAAAAAAAACTGCAGCCAAAGTCCTACAATCAGGTTTGTTCTGGCCCACTCTTTTTAAAGATGCTTATCTTTTTGCTCTTCAATGTGACAGATGCCAGAGAACGGAAATATTCGATGTATGGGGTATTGATTTCATGGGACCCTTTGTTCCATCATTCAGAAACCTATACATCTTGGTTGTTGTAGACTACGTCTCCAAATGGGTCGAAGCAATTGCTCTGTCATCCAATGATTCAAAGTGGTGATCAAATTCCTGAAAAATAACATTTTCACTCGGTTCGGAACACCACGTGCAATCATCAGCGATGGTGGCACACATTTCTGCAACAGATACTTCGATGCACTCCTATCCAAATATGGAGTTACTCACAAGGTTGCCACAACTTACCATCCACAATCAAATGGATAGGTTGAGGTTTCAAACAGAGAGATCAAAAGAATCTTAGAGAGAACTGTTGGATCAACAAGGAGGGACTGGTCTACAAAACTAGATGATGCATTATGGGCTTACCAGACAGCTAACAAGACACCCATTGGTATGTCCCCATATCGATTGGTGTTTGGGAAAGCGTGCCATCTGCCAGTTGAGCTTGAGCACAAGGCGTACTGGGCACTGAAGAAGTTGAATTTTGATTTACAAGCTGCAGGCGAGAAAATACTTCACCAACTCAACGAATTGGAGGAATTTCACCTACAGGCTTATGAGAATGCCAAATTTTACAAGGAAAAGACCAAAAAATGGCATGATAAAAAAATAGTGCACAGACAGTTGGAACCAAGGCAGCAGGTGTTGTTGTATAACTCGAGGTTGAAACATTTCCCTGGAAAGTTGAAATCTAGGTGGTCAGGTCCATTTGTGATCACTCAAGTTTTACCTTATGGAGCTGTTGAATTACTGTATCCCAACACCAACAACACATTCAAAGTTAACAGTCAACGTGTCAAGCATTACTGGGGAGAATCATTTGAACGACAAAAAGAAAGTGTCACACTTTCAGATCCAGCCTAACGTTCGAGAAGTCACGTCTAGCTGACGACTTTAAACTTAGCGCTCGCATGGAGGCAACCCATGCAATTTTTGTATATATTGTGATTTGGTGTGATTTAATTTTGTGTGTTTAGTTTTTTGCAGATTAAGACATTTCAAGATGGGAGACGCTCTTGCAAATCTTCACAAGCAATTTCATTCTCTCCCTCAAAAATCTCTGATGAAAGTTTACAAAGCTCGCTTGGAACGGATGAGACTACTAACAATCCATGGTGTTCCTAATGATATTCGTTGGGTAATTGAAGCAAGAGTCCGATTGGCAGGTGAGTCTTCTGACTCTTTTATTTCACATCTGCCTGGTTTTGGAAGAAACACCTATGCAAAGAAACGTAGAGCTAAGAAAATGGGTGTTTGTTACAAATGTGCACGCTAGAATTGCAATACTCGTTGTCGTTCTTTAGGAATGGTGTCTGATAATCGCGAAGATAAATTTAAATTCAGTAGGGATGGCTTGAGTAAGGAGTCTTTAGATGATATATCTTCGACTCTTGAGACGCATCCCAATGGATATGTTCACATAGCCTTTCACAATTACATACACAATTTCAAAACAAAGACAACGTTTAGTCTGGGAATCTGACTCAAAAAAGACCTTGTTGCCAATTTATAAGAAAATTGGATGGGAAGCTTGTCCCTGACACATAGACTTCAATCAAGCTGTAAATTCTTTACATATTATATCTCTTTGTCTTTTCCTAATAATTGTGATTTGTTTTGTGGTTTACTTTTATTTTCTATCTCCGACAGGATCCATACCTTTTTGACTATCACGATTTATTTACGGTTAACTAATAATTGTCATTTTGGCAGTACTAGTGCTATTATTTTACTCACCCTTTTCAGGTATTATAAATTCAACTCATCATTGCACTTTTGAAGACATCCAGAGTAAATCATGGAAGCCTCTTCAAGAAGACGAGTGAAACATCTGTGTGTTTGGCTTAGTAGTGTTGGTACTAAACCACAATACATAGATGGCAACAAGATTTGGGTCGAGTCTTAGCTGCAAGAAATATGCACTTATATTTGGGGGAGGCAATATTGGACTTATGGGGATCGTTTCAAACTGTACAAGAGGAGCAGCACGTTTTGGGAATCTCCCTAAAAACCTTGGCGAGGCAATTTCTTGGATCATCAAACGGAGAGGAACTGTATCGTAACCAGGTATGTCTGACGCTGGTAGAAATGATTAACACGTGCTGATGCTTTATTGTTTTGCCAGGTGGCTTGGGCACTTGGAGGAAATTTTATAGTACTATCTTGGGCGAACCTGAAAATACACCAGAAACAATTGGGGGCTGTGTAAAGTTATGGATTTTATGATTTTCTTTAATGTGTTCAGATGATGCCCGGAAATGGGTGTTAGACAGTAATGACCCATAGCGTCACTATTTTGTAAATGATATTGTATTATTGTACAAAATTAACTATGTAGTAATGAAATTGCCTTTTACCGTTTTGTAATTTATTTACTTTGATATATAAATGGTAAAAGTCCCTATGATTAATTCCGGATTGAGATGATATGAGACAGTATCAATCCATAAAGGTTTAATCATTAAATATCCCTAGTCGTAGTATTATCGAGATTGGACATCGATAATGCGGAATAGACTAGTACTGCACTTGTGCGTGTTGTGAGGGCACAACAGCATAGTTCTCATATATTTGAGTATTGGATACTTATGCAAGTGCGGTAGGAGGTTGTGTTTTACCGATGGTACGGAAAAGCTTCGCTCTGGATAGACCCCGCGGAATCCCTTGGTAGTATGTCTGCGTGTCTATGGGAGTCCGCTTCAGGGTAGGTGCATATGGTCTTAACCTGAGACTTGCATCGCTAGTACTTGCGACAATCGTAGACTTTAGTTTTGGTCGTCCAGGGCTTTAACAGGTTCTGTGTACACCTCTTCTAGGTTTATCAGGAATCGTAGTGTATTGAGTGTGATGTCAAGACGGAAGTATCACTTCAGACATATGGAGATGATGATCGCGCAGGATACAGAACTAGTACTCTATAATGGTTGCAACCATCGGGATAATATGACAAGGTCATGATTATCCGATTCAAATAGACTAGTTGCTTGATGTCCGATATATGTATCGTACGGGGCAGACACATCTCCAGCCCCAGGCCTTACATGTGATCATCCGATACTGGATCAGTATACACTATACTACGGTATACTACGCCTGTTATAGATTTTATATTCCAATAAGAATATTTCTGAGAATTGGGTAGGCATGGCGTTTTGCTAGAGGCTAACCTTGTCTTGTAAATCGGTAAAAACGTAGTACTTGGTACGTACGTGTTCGGATAATCTGACGGCCGTATTTACTACTGCCAACATATCCAGAGATCTCTGGGGTCGCTTCCCGAAGATTCACCAATGACGTATGATTCAAACTCGATTAATCTTGGATTAATTACGGAGAGACTTTATCTTGGATAAAGTACTATACATAGAGAGAGAACGATTATTTGAATTAATCGTAAAATTATTATATTCGATATAATAATCGAAATTCGATTTCGACGCGAAATTAAAATTAGATTTTAATTCGGGCAAACGAGTTAATTTAGAATTAATTCGTTAGCGACGTAAATAATAATTTCGCTAGGCGCAATTATTTATTTAAATTCGATTTAATTAACGTCGCGACGAAAGTTCGGTATTTCGGAAATATCGAACCCGAACGCGTGAGTACGCGTGGGCCCACTTTCATTTGGGTTGTGTGGGGCCCACATGACACATGTCATTTTATGCATTATTAATTTTTTAATACATTGCATGGTGATAGTGTACAATACACTCAATGGTTTTGCATGGAGTTTGAGTGTTTGACACTCTAAGCCATTGCATGATTTGTGTCATAAGTTTATTATTAATTTAATAAATATTATGGCATAAATATAAATTGATTTTTGTAACAAAAATCATAACACTCTCTCCTATTCTCTCATGACCGAAACTGTGAGCTCTCACAGCCCTCTCCACTTTTCTGTTTTTGTTGCAAAAACTTGAAGAATTTGTGTTGTTTGGAACATAAAATCACACACAAGGCTAGCACCATCAAGGGATCATACAAAGGTGTTATGGGAAACTAATCTTAGAGCTTGGAAGGATCAAAAATTGCTTGGAGCTTCTCTTTTCTGTTTGCCGAAACCCTCACTGCACAAAGGAGAAAATTTTGTTTCATCAACGCATCCGCATTCCGATCTTTGTGAGTATGATTCCGCCATACTTCAATATGTTCATTCATTCATTTATATGTTTTGTTTCTCTTTTGATCTTGGGACATGGATTAGAATTTCCAACAATGGTATCATTGAGCTTAAAGAGCATGAAAATATATTAGGGTAATATTTGGGCGAAATTGATTGAAGCATGATTTGATGATTTTGATTGATTAAGTATGCTTAAATGTATGTTACATTATGTTATACATTATCAATTTCATGAAAAATAAATTGGATTAATTTTTCCCCTCTTGGAGAGGCTTGGCCGAATACTACCTAGACCATGGAGATGATGATTTGTTGTTTATAGATCATTGGATGACTTTAAACGAACATAAAATGACGATTTGTGATTCGATTGGATTGAAAACGAAATCGGTAATTTTTCATCACCTTGGCCGAATGCATGGAAGAAGATTAGGGACTTGATTTTTTGATTAAATAATGTTGGACATGTATTTAAGATAAAAATATGATTAATGGATTAATTTGATATTTTGGAAATATTGATTTAAAGGATTAATCATGACATTACACTTTAATTAATTAAGTTATAAAATTTGGAATTTTAAAATTTGATTAATTGGGCTTAATTTTGAATTGGGCCTAAAACTATTATATTTGGACATAATGGGCTTGGTTGGACCAAGTAGGTTTGGGCAAATTGGATTGGATCCAAAAATGGGCCTAAATCACTCCATTAAGTCCAAATGTAATAAATGGGCTTTTATGTTTAATTGGGCCTTATGGGCTTGATATTGATTTTTATGGCAAATGAGGGTGATTCCTTATTGGGCTTGGAAATTGGGTTTGACCCACATTGACCAAGGCCCAAGCCTAATGAAATCAATTGAAAGCCCATCGGACTTTAATTAAACGGACATTGGATGTTGATTGGGCTTTGAGACCCGATAGAATTAGATTTGGAATCTAAGTCATAAAAGCACAATAAAAGTGTAAATATTTAATTTGGAATTAAATATAAGGATTAGTATTGAATACGACTTAAATTGGATTTGACGAGTAGTTCGATATAATTCGTGAATTCATATACTATAAGTATTTATTCTCAAATTGAGTTGGACTCGCGCAAATGCAAACAATTGTTTGAACATTGTATTGTCACCTAATTAAAGACTAATTAATTGGATTTGATTGGTTGTATAACATGCCTTGAATGAATGAATGTGGATGTAATGTATGAATAGTGTATATCGGATGGATATTAGAAGGGAAGGGTAATTTTAGAAATTATTGTAAATTTAATTTAATTTATAATTGGACCTGCGTGTCCAGCCTTTCTCTTATTGTCTCTTTGTATTCTCTTCTCACCTAATTCCCCTCAATGTAAATGAGGTTTCTCTTATTGTATTATGTAATTGGGTAAGAGTAGAATAGTTCTAGCGGGGCGAGGAAATGGAGTGATTTGTTCTAGGAACAAGTTGTTGTTCATATCCATCCGTATATCGCTATTACTTTACTTTACGCGCTTTATGATGTTTTAGAAGCATGCTTAAGGGTGTATGATGATGAGACCTAACAAAGATAAATTAATTGGTTGCCAATTACACGAAAATCCCTCAAACAATATTAAGCGATTTTTTTCCGTTGAGTGATTCTTTCTCAAGATCCGAAATTGGCATTGGTTTGTTGGCCAAAGTCAAGACCTTTGTCAATTGAGGATGTGTTTGAATCATGAGAGTTTTGTTCCATATCGGTGTCTTGTCCAAGTTGTGATTTGTTGGCCAAAGTCAAGATCACTTCTTGTCCATCGACATTGATTACGAAACTTTCCATGTCAATGGGTCCCGCTTAACTGGAATCATTAAGTTTGTTGTGCCAAAGCCAAGACTTAGTTGATTCAGAGGAAATGGTTAGGAAAATGTATTGGATACATTGACATATGTATTAGATATATATGTTTCGGACTTGGATGTCCACCTACCGGATCTAGGAATTGGATGGGATCCAATTGATCTTCGAGATCTACCTAGTTAAATATCATACAACTTGTTGGCAAAGTCAAGGTTGTGTGTTATTTAACGGGATCCTAGCCCACTAGGAAATTGGATTTCCCGAGTACTCGACAGAGGGTTAGAGACTTGTAGAAAATAGTGGGAGGCTAGTATTGAATTTGCAATTTCATTCAGATACTTAGCTTTACGCGCTTACAAAATTTATTTCGTCAATATTTTAACATTAGTTGGACTAATAAAATGTTATTTTTCTTGTAACAGTTTGACTGTACCCATATATCGTTAACTAGATAGTTGGACTATCGTAGTTAAGATGGCAAACAAAGGAAATGTCCGAGACATAATCATGGGTGATAATGTATTTAAGGGCACGAACTTTGCTGACTGGGAAATGAACCTGAGGATAGTCCTTGGGGCAGAGAGGCTGTTGTACACCATACAGAGACCTCTCGGGCCGAGGCCCACTGAGCCACTTGAGCTGGAGTTATGGAGAACTCATAGCGATGATTGTGATACAACTCAGTCGATCATGCTTGCTTCCATGACTCAACACTTTCGTCGCCAGAATAGGGACTTGGATCCTTATAATATGATGGCTAGACTAAAGGATCTTCACCGCACTAATAAGCGGATGGAGAGGTATGAGTTGGTGAAGAAACTCTTTCGCTCCCGTATGACTGATGGCGCTTCAGTTGAGGCCACGGGACTCAAATGATAGCTGACATTGATGAGCTGGCCAAGATGGGAATAGTCTTGGAGGCTGAGCTGACTGTAGACATGCTTTTACAGTCACTTCCCGATACTTGGAAGCAGATTATCATCAACTACAAGTTGATGGATACGGACGATACTCTTGGAGAGCTATTGTCCATTCTTAAGGAGTCAGAGAAAGAGCTTCTTAAAGGCAACAAGCGCGAGGCGCACTTTGCATCGACCTCTCAGACGTCAAGGGCTGGGCCCAAGGCAACTGGAGGGGTGAAAAAGAAGAAGCGTAAGAACAAGGGCAAGGCCAAGATGCCGATGGCTTCTGGGAAGCCGAGGAACAAGTCACAAGACATATGCCTTAACTGCGGCAAAAGAGGTCACTGGAAGCGTGACTGCCGCATGAACAAGGCGATCAGAAGGGAGATCAAGGCGGGCAAGGCACCGACCTCTGGTATGTTTGTTATTGAAATAAACATGGCTACTTCTAGTTTTAAAAATTGGATTTTTGATTCTGGTTGTGGTTCTCATATATGTACTGATGTGCAGGATCTGCAGAACAGCAGGACTCTGGCTTCAGGGGAGATTGATCTACGAGTTGGAAACGGAACTCCTGTTGCTGTTTTGGCCGTGGGCACTTTTGTATTAGAACTGCCCTCGGGGCATGTACTTAAACTAAATGACTGTTATTATGTACCTAGTTTGACTAGGAATATTATATCTGTATCTTTGTTAACCCGAAATGGGTACACTTTTGTATTTAGAAACACTGGGTGTTATTTATATAAAAATGATGCAGAAATATGCACTGCAGTTGCAAATAATGGTCTTTATATTTTGAATATAAATGAATCTCCTACATATAAATTAACAAACAAAAGGCTTAAAAAGAGTGATCCAAATGATGAAACTTATATGTGGCATTGTCGTCTGGGACACATTAACAAGACTCGCATATCCACACTTTCGAAGAGTGGGTACTTGGACGGATTTGATCCAAATTCATATGACGTCTGCGAATCTTGCTTATTAGGCAAAATGCCTAAATCACCTTTTAGCGGTAAAGGTGAACGTGCCACTGAACTGTTAGCCCTCGTTCATAGTGACGTTTGTGGGCCCATGTCTAGCCAGGCTAGAGGTGGATATCGATACTTCGTAACCTTTACCGATGATGCATCACGTTACGGTTATGTGTATCTAATGACGCACAAGTCGGAAACTTTTGAGAAATTCAAAGAGTTTCGACACGAAGTTGAAAAACAAACAGGCAAGAGTATTAAGACATTACGGTCGGACCGTGGTGGCGAATACTTAAGTAATGAGTTTCAAGATTACCTGAAAGAATATGGTATTCTTTCACAGTGGACTCCTCCTGGAACACCACAATTAAATGGTGTGTCCGAACGGAGAAACCGTACCTTGTTGGACATGGTAAGGTCGATGATGAGTCGCACTGAGCTGCCAATTTCCTTCTGGGGATATGCATTAAACAGTGCAGTTCTTATTTTGAATAAGGTTCCGTCAAAGTCTGTTGAACAGACACCATATGAGATATGGACAGGTAAGAAACCGGGTTTCTCATTCCTGAAGATTTGGGGTTGCTGGGCATACGTTAAACGTTTGGAAGGTACCAAACTTGAACCCAAATCAGATAAATGCCTATTCGTTGGATATCCTAGGGAAACCAAAGGATATTACTTCTATCACCCACAAGAGAACAAAGTATTTGTTGCTCTACATGCGGTTTTCCTTGAGAAGGAATTCCTAAATGCAGTGTTTAGTGGGAAGAAAGTAGAACTCGATGAAAGTCGTAGTGATACTGTTCTTGGCAATGAATTATCAACGGAACATGAACAGTCCATCTGGGATGAGACTGAACCACAATCTTCAAATACACAAGGACCGCGTAGGTCGGAGAGAGTCAGGGTAATACCTGAGAGGTATGGATTCCTGATCTCACCTCATGTAGATATTAATCTTATTGAGGATAATGAACCGGCTACGTATGAGGAAGCGATACAAGGTATCGAATCCGCTTTATGGCAAGAAGCCATGAAGGCCGAAATGGATTCCATGTATACCAACCAAGTTTGGACACTGGTTGATGCACCAGAAGGCGTAAAGCCTATTGGATGCAAATGGGTCTTCAAGAAGAAGACTGACATGGATGGCAACGTACAAACGTACAAAGCTAGGCTTGTAGCGAAGGGATATCGTCAACGACTTGGAGTTGATTATGACGAACCTTCTCACCCGTTGCCATGATTAAATCCATTCGGATAATGCTTGCAATAGCTGCATATTACGATTATGAAATATGGCAGATGGACGTTAAAACCGCTTTCCTTAACGGAAACCTTTCGGAGGATGTTTATATGCAACAGCCTGACGGTTTTATCGCACCTAGACTTGCAAACAAGGTTTGTAAGTTAAATCGGTCCATTTATGGACTGAAGCAAGCATCGCGGTCGTGGACCAACCAGCGTTTTGATGAGATCATAAAAGAATATGATTTCATTCAAAACGAAGATGATCCTTGTGTATATAAGAAGGTTAGTGGGAGTGCACTGACTTTTATTGTCCTTTATGTCGACGATGTATTGCTTATCGGCAATGACATTCCCATGTTAACGTCGGTGAAAGCTTGGCTTTCATTGAAATTCTCCATGAAAGATCTGGGAGGGGCAGCTTTTATTCTAGGAATAAAGATCTACCGGGATAGATCTAGAAAGCTACTTGGACTCTCCCAGAGTACATATATTGATAAAGTGTTGAAGAGATTCAACATGGATCAGTCCAAGAGGGGACTGTTACCAATATCACATGGCGTCTATCTATCTAGGGACATGTGTCCTAAAACACAAGATGAGAGAGACAACATGAGTCGGACTCCGTTCGCCTCGGCAGTCGGATCGATCATGTATGCCATGATATGTACACGACCTGATGTGTCCCATGCTTTGAGCATGTGCAGTCGATATCAGGCCGATCCAGGTAAAGATCACTGGATGGCGGTTAAGAGTATCCTTAAGTATCTTAACAGAACTAAGGATGCTTTCTTAATCTATGGAGATGGAGAACTTGAGGTATCTGGGTATACCGATGCAAGTTTCCAAACCGACAGAGACGACTTTAAGTCGCAATCTGGGTACATATTTTGTTTGAATAACGGAGCAGTGAGCTGGAAATCTTCCAAGCAAGATACTGTTGCCGATTCAACAACTGAAGCGGAGTACATTGCAGCAGCTGAAGCAGCAAAAGAGGCAGTTTGGATCCGTAAATTCCTAATTGGATTAGGAGTAGTTCCGTTAGCAGCTGAGCCCGTTCCATTGTATTGTGACAATAGCGGGGCTATAGCACAGGCTAAGGAACCAAGGTCTCATCAACGATCCAAACATGTTCTTCGACGATTCCATCTGATTCGAGAGATCATACATCGTGGCGATGTGAAGATCGAAAAGATCGCATCAGAGGATAATATTGCAGATCCGCTGACGAAGGCTATTCCTCGGGAAAAGTTTGAGCGACATGTACATAGTTCAGGTATTAGATGCTTGAGTGACTGGCTATAGGCCAAGTGGGAGATTGTTAGACAGTAATGACCCATAGCGTCACTATTTTGTAAATGATATTGTATTATTGTACAAAATTAACTATGTAGTAATGAAATTGCCTTTTACCGTTTTGTAATTTATTTACTTTGATATATAAATGGTAAAAGTCCCTATGATTAATTCCGGATTGAGATGATATGAGACAGTATCAATCCATAAAGGTTTAATCATTAAATATCCCTAGTCGTAGTATTATCGAGATTGGACATCGATAATGCGGAATAGACTAGTACTGCACTTGTGCTTGTGGTGTTGGAGGACACAACAGCATAGTTCTCATATATTTGAGTATTGGATACTTATGCAAGTGCGGTAGGAGGTTGTGTTTTACCGATGGTACGGAAAACAGCTTCGCTCTGGATAGACCCCGCGGAATCCCATTGGTAGTATGTCTGCGTGTCTATGGGAGTCCGCTTCAGGGTAGGTGCATATAGTCTTAACCTGAGACTTGCATCGCTAGTACTTGCGACAATCGGTAGACTTTAGTTTTGGTCGTCCAGGGCTTTAACAGGTTCTGTGTACACCTCTTCTAGGTTTATCGGAAATCGTAGTGTATTGGGTGTGATGTCAAGACGGAAGTATCACTTCAGACATATGGAGATGATGATCGCGCAGGATACAGAACTAGTACTCTATAATGGTTGCAACCATCGGGATAATATGACAAGGTCAGGATTATCCGATTCAAAGAGACTAGTTGCTTGATGTCCGATATATGTATCGTACGGGGCAGACACATCTCCAGCCCCAGGCCTTACATGTGATCATCCGATACTGGATCAGTATACACTATACTACGGTATACTACCCTGTTATAGATCTTATATTCCAATAAGAATATTTCTGGAGAATTGGGTAGGCATGGCGTTTTGCTAGAGGCTAACCTTGTCTTGTAAATCGGTAAAAATGTAGTACTTGGTACGTACGTGTTCGGATAATCTGACGGCCGTATTTACTTTACTGCCAACATATCCAGAGATCTCTTGGGTCGCTTCCCGAAGATTCACCAATGACGTATGATTCAAACTCGATTAATCTTGGATTAATTACGGAGAGACTTTATCTTGGATAAAGTACTATACATAGAGAGAGAACGATATAATAATCGAAATTCGATTTCCACGCGAAATTAAAATTAGATTTTAATTCGGGCAAACGAGTTAATTTAGAATTAATTCGTTAGCGACGTAAATAATAATTTCGCTAGACGCAATTATTTATTTAAATTCGATTTAATTAACGTCGCGACGAAAGTTCGGTATTTCGGAAATATCGAACCCGAACGCGTGAGTACGCGTGGGCCACTTTCATTTGGGTTGTGTGGGGCCCACATGACACATGTCATTTTATGCATTATTTAATTGTTAATACATTGCATGGTGATAGTGTACAATACACTCAATGGTTTTGCATGGAGTTTGAGTGTTTGACACTCTAAGCCATTGCATGATTTGTGTCATAAGTTTATTATTAATTTAATAAATATTATGGCATAATATAAATTGATTTTTGTAACAAAAATCATAACACTCTCTCTTATTCTCTCATGACCGAAACTGTGAGCTCTCACAGCCCTCTCCACTTTTCTGTTTTTGTTGCAAAAACTTGAAGAATTTGCGTTTGTTTGGAACATAAAATCACACACAAGGCTAGCACCATCAAGGGATCATACAAAGGTGTTATGGGAAACTAATCTTAGAGCTTGGAAGGATCAAAAATTGCTTGGAGCTTCTCTTTTCTGTTTGGCCGAAACCTCACTGCACAAAGGAAAAATTTTTGTTTCATCAACGCATCCGCATTCCGATCTTTGTGAGTATGATTCCGCCATACTTCAATATTGTTCATTCATTTATATGTTTTGTTTGCTCTTTTGATCTTGGGACATGGATTAGAATTTCCAACAATGGGTTCGTGTCAAAAACGTTTGAAAGAAATACTCTTTACTGCCAGAACTGCTCCAGATCTAATTGACCAACTCTTAGCCATGAACCACAAGTTGACCCTATCATTTCAAAGATAAATTGGTCCGAGGACGATCGTGGTAAGAGGCGTCGGATTAATCTGGATCTTAACCTTTAATTTCCTGTAGAATTTCAGCTAACCAGGTATTATCTTCTAAACTCTTCTTCTACTGTTTAAGACATTGAGGACAATGTCTCATTTAGGTTTGGGGGAGGGAATTAGTTGATTAGTATCTTGTTTTTAGTTATCTGTTGTTTTTTATTTTTCGTCGTCCAAATTTTTTTCGAAAAATACAAAAAATAATTGAAAACTTTCAAAAATTACAATTTTTTTTTGCATTTTTGTTTTTATTTTGACTAAAAAGGTGAATTGGTAAGAGATAGCTGAGTAAGTAGTTTCCACTCCTGAGACGTATTTCAAACCTATTTCGGAACAAGTTAATTTTTGTTTATTTCCTTTTGAATTATTTAATTTGTGAATTCTCCATAATACTGACTAAAATGGATCTTCATATGCTCAATTGCAGGTATTATCAACACGCATAGTAACATACGGACATGAGCTATAATTGAAAAGTTTGTAATATTCAGTGCTCTAGTTTAATTGGAGGAAGCATCTCAAAAGTGATGGAGTAAAAAAAAAATCTGAGATCCGAGTTATTAAGTCTGTAAGGGTGTTTTAACACCTAGTGCCCTAAAACCAACTGGTTTGGGAGTCACTGGCCCAAGGCTCGCTACATGGATCAAGATGCTGCAAAAATATATATATCTGAAGTCTGAGTATTAAGTCTGTAGGGGTGTCTTAACACCTAGTGCCCTAAAGCCAACGGTTTGGGAGTCACCGACCCAACACTCGCTATATAGATGGAAGATATTGTATATAAATAAATAAACAAAATCAGAAAAATCCGAAAAATTACTCCATTACAACAAAAAGGTGTGAATTCTGATTAAACTTTAGGACAAAAATATTACTTTCTTATCAACTGCACTTATGACTGTTGTGGGCAAAAATGAGTTGTTTAATATTTTGTTAAGCTGTGTATATGGAGAATGGTAATTATAATCGGAGAATTTACTTATTCAGTAATTTAGAAAGAAAGAAAACAACTAGTAACTTGGAGTAGAAGTTTCACCTGATTAGTCACTAACTTCTTTATTCTATTTTCACTTGTCTTTTTGCTTTTGTATGCATTAGTTTCACTATCTTTTTACTTTTGTAAAATGTTTGTGGGTATCATTGTTGTAAACCTTCACGAGACTACAACTCGTCCACTAGGGATACCTAGGGGTTTAAAGGCTTGTTGCATACGCTAAATGCAACCGTGATCCCTACGAAAGTGGCTTAGTTAAATTTTATTTTAAAGATGTTTATTTTATTCTGTGTTTTGCTCGAGGACTAGCAAAATGTTAGGTTTGGGGGTGTGATGAGTGGTAATATATCACTATTTCACACTCATTTAACCTAATATTTTGTATAGTTTCTTGAGTCTTGTGAATATTTTGATGTGTTTTGTGTTATTTTGTAGATAAATAAAGTTTCAGGACATTCTGGAGGTGATTTGGACCAAAACAGTGAAAATTGGAAAAATGGCATTCTGGTAATTTTCCGCGTCGCGACGCCTAATTTACGCCGAACAGTGCTAACGTGCGCCGGGTCCACAGGTCAGAATCTGAGAAAATTTGACTTTGCTAACGTGCGACGTGCCATGTGTCACCATCACAGCCGATCTGCTAACATGCGCCGAGCCACATGTCATCATCCTACGGTGCCGACAGTAGCCATCACCACGTGTCTCCACATGTCACTCCACATGTCAGCCACGTCATCGTCCACATCACGGGTTGACCGAGTGAAACTGCCACGTCATTGCCACGTCATCATCAACCAATCACAGCGTGCCACATGTCACAATTCTATGGTGCTGACAGCCACTTTGCCACGTGTCGCCACGTCAGCGCCACGTCAGTGCCATATCAGCATCAATCATTGACTCACTTATCCATATCTGACACGTGGCGGATAAGAATCTGAGCTGACCAATCAGTAGCCGCCACGTGTCACAATAATTGAGCTCCAACCACCTTGCCACGTGTCACCTTATCACCTTATCCAGAATCACCACGTGTCATCACCTCAGCATGCCACGACCAAAGAATCTGGCGTCGCGACGCCAAAGGCCTACCGGGGTCTATAAATTGAGTTCGAGATTTCAGTTTTAAATGTACCATTCTCTCTCATTTCTTTGATGTAAATAGGGAGTCTTCTCTCTAGTTTCTTTTAATTTCAGTTTTGTAATTAAATTTTAATTACGTTTTGTAATAATAGTAATTTACTTTCTTTATTTTTACAAATTTTACTTTTCACCATGAGGAGGTAACTTCCCCATGCTAGGGTGAAAGGTAATTCTTTTACTATTGCTATTTAGATTAATCTCCCTTAAATATAATATATTCATTATTTAAAATTTGACTTAAAAAAGGATACCGCTATATTGGTCGGTTGGTAATTCATTTTAATCTGGTTTAAACCTGACTAATCAAGGATACCGCCAGATTGGTCGATTGGTAATTAAACTTTCTTACCGCCTATATGGCAGGTTCATGGACAAATCTTTTTACCGCCATAATGGATGGTTGGACTTAATTTGACTTAATCAGGTTACCACCTATATGGCTGGTTGGTAATGTTATCACAAGTTTATATATTATATTATGGGAGATATCTAAATTAGTAGTAGTAAAAATAATTCATTTTACCTTAGCATTTTATTTTATTGCAATTTACTTTTCAGCTTTTACTTTACCATAATTACTTTCAGCATTTTTACTTTATGTCTTTTACTTCTAAGTTTTTATTAGCCATAGTTATGTGTCGTAACTAATTTAGATATCTGGGGTTATAATGAATTCCAATATCACCGGTTTATAAGGGGTTAAATTATAGTTTGGGTAATATAAAGATTTATTTATTGAGTCTTAATCTTAATTCTTTTTCATTAACTGGCCATTAACAAAATTGAACTGGTAAACTTAAAATGAACTTGGAAAAGGGATTTTAGGTTTAAGACCTTAGACTCAATAGCCCACGATCTTCCTTGAGGATAGATAACCATTTCATAGATTTCCTTACAGGATATGAATATACCTATCGGGCGGGGGTAGCCATAATTGGAACTTAATCTTAATGAATCCAGGTAATTTGGTTGACATAGACATATGGTTCAATTGGGTTATACTGGATATTTTTAGTTGACCATCGGAAGAGGCTTTTACATAATTTAGTGTTCCAGGTTAATAAATCAATATTTTACCCAACTATAAGATAACCACTTCATCTTTAAAATGATATTGGAAGATTCACAACCCTAGATAGTTTCCTAATATTGAATTTTCTTAAACCTACTTTCGCGCAATTTTATTTACTTATTTTTAAATTCAAAATCATCACCATTTCAAATCAATCAATCAACCTGTTGAATAATAGTAATCATTTGACTCATAAAATTAATAGATTAGATATTAAGTCCTCGTGTGATCGATACTTTTTATACTACTTGAACAATACGTGCGCGTGTATTATATGCGTGTGTAAGCACCGGTCACTCATAATTCCAGAAATGAATGCCTTCAAATTTCCAATATTCGTCGCGACGCGGACATTCCAGAAATGAATTTGCCTAAATTTTCCAATACACATCGCGATGCTGATCCCTTAGGTGTCGCGACGCGCACCTGTTTTCCAAGTTTCTAAACTTGCTTCCTCAAGTCTATCATACCCAATTGCATCACCAATGCTTCTATATCAAAATTTTTACACAAACCTTTCCATTAAACCTCAATAAGTATCCACAATATTATCAATATCTCCCTCAACATCAACTCATATTTATTCTATAAACTTCACTTAGTTTCACAACCAAAGATTTAAAAAGTTAGGGTTTCTCACAATCACTATTTTCTTAATAAAAAAAATCATTCAATCATCATCACACCCAAGTTAATAACATAAAATAATTATCAAATCATTAAAACTCAATATATCACAATTTGGGTCATATTTTTCTTACCTATTTTCCTTTGATTTCCATCACTTCTCCAAGCTTTCAATGGTTATCAATCTTCCTTCTAGCTTGTGGGGAATGGTATTTGTCTCCTCTTTTTCCTTTTTCTTTCTTCTCTTCTCTATTTCTTCTTCTTTCTCCTTTTTTCTTCCTTCTTCTTTCTCTTCCACGTTTTCTCTTCTTTCTATTTTCTACTTTTGTGAAATGTTGAGTAGTACCCTCATTTTATACTAGTGGTTATTTGAATTTGGTAAAATTGGAGAAGAGTTTAGAAATTTATAGAAACTTTGAGAATTTACTAGAATGATCCTCAGGTAATATTCATCCAAATTTTTTATCTGCATTTTCAACATTTTTCTGGTTTGAATTTTTAAAAATGTTCAACCCGGAAGTTGTAGTCTCGATTTCAACTTTTCAGACATATAAAATTCATAATTACGGAGTTCTTATGAGACATTTATGGACCAAACACCATGGGCTGTCTGGAGTAGAACATCGTACAATTTCGTATCGAAATTTCGAGGAATATACCGATTGTCCCAAGGTCATTTCATGAGTGTATATGTGTCCATACATAATTTAGGATATTTGAAACTCGTCTTGCAACGTAACAGTATTTGAGATTACCAGTCGTTATAAATTCTCCCCCCTTAAATAGGATTCGTCCTCGAATCCATTTTGGGCTTAACTCGCAGATTTATCTTGGTTGGAGGATATCTGTGTCTCTATTTATTCTTAATTCCTCAACTTCCTTTCTGCTATTCTGTTCGAAACTTAATATTTAACCCAAGGGAAACTCTCTGTTATTTTTGTACATAACGCTTCAAGGTTCGTGGGTCTTAGTGAATAATCCTTTGAATTTCTGATTGAGAGATAATTCCTTCATTTTTATTTCATGAGCTTTTGTTTAGTACTGTTACACTTACCGTCATACTTCAACTATCCTTACACATCAGGAAGTCTCATTTCAAAACCTTTAAACTATATTCGACTTTCTTTATCTCAACTATCCACATGAATTATCGGTTCCAAAATTGTACTATATTTGTGGCCTGACGTCCTACTCATCTTAGTTCCATTTCGAGTTCCCTTGTATCTTTTGTCATGACGACAATAATTCCTAAATGTCTGTAGGAAATTCTAGTATTCTTTATGTTTATTGGTTTATCATTGTACTTTATACTATAGCCAATAACCTTCACTTTCCGTTAACTTGTATATACTTCAGGTTCTTCAGATATTCCTCATAATGTACTACTTAAATGACTTTATAAGATATATCCTACTAAATATCTTCTTGGCTCCATCTTAGCTAACTATTTGATCTTTATCTTTTCTTTTTACTAAGCCCTCGTTACTTATGAGCTTATTCCATTGAGTTCTCATATATATAACTACTTGTGGGTTTAGGACTTCATAACTCATAACTAATTTTTTCATGTACTCTCACTGTCAATTGATGGCTCCCATACTTAGGACGTTACTTTGGGGTAGTTTTCTTCGGCGATCCTCTCGGTTGGTTAAGAACTTTTGGGACAAGATATCTATACTAAACTTGACCATATGCACTTGTATGCTAAAACTATGTTATTTATTATTAATGTTGGCTATAGTTAAACTGGTTTGATTTACTCTTGTGCACTTTGATTCTTTTGCTAGTACAAGTACAATTACTATCTTTTATGCTGATTATTCAGTCTTTGCCTACTTGCACTCTAGAATGCTCCACCTTCAATTATCCCTTAAATCTTATCATGTTATGAGTTGTCCCGATCTCAATAATTTTGGTATTCTTAGTTTCCTTGTCCGTCTCGAAATTGTACTTAGTCTTTTCTTGAGTTATCCTATATATTATCCTTAATGAACATAGAGATCATTATCATCCATCTTTCTCCCTTTTCTTTATATGATAAAATTTCATTCTTATCCTAGTTCTGAAAAGATTACTATTCCGTAGTACCATTGAAAATTATCTTATCAATTATACACCTCAGTCATTGTTTGTCTGGTATCTATTTTATATTGTCCTATCTTAACATTTTACCTCTACCTTTCATTTGATGTCCTTCTATTATCTTCTTTCTTGTTCCTAACTATTTGTGGAATTACTGATTCCTCTGTATCTGTCTTTCACCTTCAGGGGCATCAACCATTACAATTCTCTGGTTATTCTATCGTTGGTTCTTGTGCATTTCGCTATTACTTGACTATTATTTTCTTTCTTAATCATCTCATATAGACTATATTTTCTTCTAAACCTTTTTACTTAGCTCTATTTTCTCCTTTTACTCCGTTCTTGTACTAAGTCTAACGATTTTTATACTTTGGCCTACTTTACTTGTGTATTCAATTGCTTCTGGAATATATTTAAAGTAAAAATCGGGGTTCATCTTTGCTGTTGTTGTATAACAATGGTTGGGAGGGTGGGGATGGGTCCAGATGTCTTACTGAATATGGTATCTCAGTAGCTACTCATGCTCTGATTGTATTTGCTGTTTATATATAAGCCAATAATTTTCAGTGTTTACATCTGGCTTGACTCTCATACTAAAATTTTTCTGCGAGATACTACCTGAGTTTCCTCATTCAGCTTCACTCTTGATCCTCCTTTCGAATATCGATTTTACTACATCTTATTATGATATTCCTATAAAGTCATGCTCTCTAAAAACTCCTACCGTACTCCCACTGTTATTCTGCCTTTCTAAATTTTGCTCTGTTACTTGACTTTCTTCCTTATCTCGGTTCCTTGATTCTCCTAAGTCCTCACTTCCTCGAAAACTCCATATCTTAGCACAAGTTATGACATTGCTAGGTTTGGGTGTTACATTATCACTAGTCCTGTCTTTTCTGGTATGATGGAAAAACTCTGTATTAGTCAGATCTTACTTTTGTGTTGCTAAGCGTTGCTTGTTTTGATTTCTTACTCTTTTGAACCTTTACTTTCTTGGAGGCTATCCATTCCAATGTTCGACCACCTTACTATTTCGTAATTTGTCTATACTGTCCAATGCTCCTCTTTGTCTGTTCTCTTCTTTTATTGGGCTCTAAGTTGAGGGGTTAACACACACATTCCATCAAGATCTGTGAATACACTTTTCTGTTATTAACTTAAGCTATGTGATGGTATGGTTAAGTTATATATACTTACTAGGGTCGAGGATTCTGGAAGGAAAAAAAAATTACCATACATTTTGTTGGGACCCACAACTTTCATCAACTATTCTGAAGTCTTCCCTTATATTTTTACCTTCAAGCTATATGTCTAATACTATACGTACTGGAATTTCTTGTCACTTTCCCCATCCTTCTTATTTATTTCCATATCCCATCTCTTGGCTTTATGTTGTGCTGCCGAAGTTAGCGATGTTTCACTCTTATGGGCCATTTTCTAAATCTCTGCTCTCTGACCTCGCTATAAACTATAACCATGCCTTTTGATCTTATTGTTCACACTAGGTATTCTTGTTAACTATTGAGTGTCTCCGATCTCACAAGTCTATCATTTTTTAACTTACACGATTTTCTACTGGCATTGGTTTTGATCTATGGGTTCTTTATGTTTGGTATATTCTGCGGACTTCTACTAGTACTGCAAGCCTTGTGCTGACTTGCCCTAGATTCTTGGACT
>SKCR01038650.1:0-95124 GCA_019454045.1 Zanthoxylum bungeanum
TTTTTTTGAAATTTTTTTCAATTTTTTTTGTATTTTTCGAAAAATTTAGACTTAATAAAAACTAGAGAAAAGAACAAGATACTAGTCAACTATTCCCCACCCCCAAACCTAAATGAGACATTGTCTCCAATGTCTTAAAAAGTAAAAGATGAGTATAGAAGATAGTACATGGTTAGCTGAAATTCTACACCTAGAAATTAAAGGTTAAGATCCAAATTTATTCAACGCTTCTTACCACGATCGTCTTCGAACCATTTTATCTTGGAAATGACAGGGTCAATTTGTGGTTCAAAGGCCATGATTTGGTCAAGTAAATCCTGAGCAGTTCTGGCAGTGAATAGGAGATCTTTCAGAGGTTTTGTCACGAACCCATTTCTCCGGCCATCATCAAGAAACACACAAAGAAAATCATAAAATCCATCAACGTTAAACATCCCAATTGGTTTATGGTGTATGTTCAAGTTCGCCCAAGATAGCACTATAAAAATCTCCTCGAATGTGCCCAAGCCTCCTTGCAAAGCAATAAAAGCATCAGTACGGTTAATCATTTCTACCAGTCGTTCCGACATACCTGGCATGATTAGTTCCTCTCCGTTTGATGGTCCAATGAGATTCGCCTCTGCCAAGGGTTTTGGAATGATTCCCAAAACTGGACTGCCTCTTTCCTGTACGGCATTTGAAATGATCCCCATAAGTCCCAAATTACATCCGCCATATACTAAATGCATATTCTTTTCGGCCATGACTCGACCCAATTCATGTGATGCCTCTATATATTGCGATTTAGTACCAACACTAGTACCGCAAAACACACATATGTTTTCAACTCATCTTCTTGAAGTAGCTGCCATTTTTTATGTATTTCTTTCTCAAATCTGGATGCCTTTAAAAAGTACAATGATGAGTTGAATTTATAGTACCTGAAAAAGGGTGAGTAAAAATAGCACTAGTATCTTCCAAAGGATGATTGTTAGCTAAACAACAAAAGAAATCGTAAAAGGTCAAAAAGTCTGGATCCTGTCTGAGAAAATAAAGATAATTATAAAAGAAAAGCAAATCAAAGCAATAATTAAGGCAAAAGAATTGTGTACGTAATACGCCACTCGCTTGGTATAAATTCATTAGGATGCATCTCAAGAATTCATTCTTTACTCAGCCATCACAAATGAATTAGCTCTTTTCTTTGTGATTGCCAAACACCATTCCTTCTGTCTTAAAATGATTCGTTTGTGTTTTTCCCTACAAAAATATCACACAATATTAAAAAACTCTACAACATGTATACACAAAATATGAAAACATAAATTACAATAAATTGCATGGGTTGCCTCCATGCTAGCGCTAAATTTTTCATCTTTAGCTAGACGTGACTGAAATCCATATGTCAAGGAGGTTTCAACGTCGTTTTGGATGTCTGATTAAAGACAATCCCATGAGCGTTGCTTTTGAAGGGTCTCTTCCAACGGTAATGTGGCAAAAGGAATTTTGTCTCATTCAGTGCTTGTGCCACCTTCTTAAACTTTGTCGCTCCATTGATTCCTGAAAAGAAAGAAAGAAAATCATGAGGTCTCGTATGGTGCTTGATTTTGACAAGAAGTTCCATTCTGTCAAGCTTCTGGGCGATATCTTTGATTTGTACTCCCTAAAATAGTGATGTTTCGCATGAATGTATTGGATCCTCAATAAGGTCTGACATTTGTTCTTCCATTTGTTTTGCATCTTGCTCCACCATTTCTTCACAGATGTATTTTAGGATTTCCGCATTCAATTCTTCATCTGTCATCTGTGAAATGCATGCTCCATAAGTGTCAACCTGAGGATGTAAAGAAATGTCAGATTTTAGGTCTTCATCCTCTGATGGGACTGGCTCAGATAAATCTTCTTCGAACATTTGTGCAATGGAAGCTCCAAGATCTTCATTTTGAAGATGGAAATTTTCATCCTCCCTTGTTGGTGCAGTTGGTACAAACAGCTCAGCTTCTTCATCCTCATCAGCGTCAGAATAATAAAAATCAAACATAGACTTCCCTGGTTTGGGCTCCTGAACTGATACCTCTGGTTCCTGATACTGAGCCTCTTCCTCTAATAAGGTGTCATGTTGAAACTCTAGATATTCGAAGGCTTCATCAGTTTCATCTGAAAATG
This sequence comes from Zanthoxylum bungeanum, assembly GCA_019454045.1. Classification (NCBI taxonomy): domain Eukaryota; kingdom Viridiplantae; phylum Streptophyta; class Magnoliopsida; order Sapindales; family Rutaceae; genus Zanthoxylum; species Zanthoxylum bungeanum. Next base: position 2,146 of record SKCR01038650.1, read on the forward strand.
CTTCTTGAGGTATGTAGCTCTGGTTTTCTGTTAATTGTCCTGTTTGATCTGTCAGTCTCTGAATGGATGCTGATTGTCTCTGAATACTTTCGAGTTGATTCTGGAATGTTTCAAGCATTGTATCCAACTTTTCGTCTTGTTTCTTGAACCAATATTTGAGCATGTCAACCATCTGATCTTCCTCTGATGGTTCTGGTTCTTGATGAAAATCATAGGTAGATGGTGGATAAGACGGATAATAAGGTTCAGTGAAATATGTCGGTTCTTCGTACCTTGATTGATTCCGATAATTCTGCCATTCTGAAATATCTATACATTGATCGCTCGGGTGGTTACCATCGCATATCACACATCTCCCCATTTCGTTCTGATGAGAAAATGTAGTATTGCTTGGTTCTGACATCCAGTGATAGTTTTTGGGCTGGACAACAGGCTTCAGAAAACCGGACTGTTGCTCCCTGAATTGGGGTGTATCTTCTTCTAGTAAAGCTCGTAATCTTTCTATCTCCCAATAGTGTTCCATTTCAACCACCTGAAAAATAAAAGAAAGAAATAAAAATTACAAGTAAAAATAAAGAAAATTAGATACAAGTAAATTTGATAACTTCAAATTTAATAACTCAAGAAAAAATAAGTCCCCGGCAACGGCGCCAAAAACTTGACCGGCGTAAACACATACGTATAACACAAGCGTACGTATCGTTCAAGTAGTATAAAAATATCGATCCCACGAGGACTTAATTCCTATTATTGTTATTAATTATTGATACTATTTATTTACAGGTATCTAATTATAGGGAGAAGAGAATGATTGCTTTTGGTTGGTTGAATGTGGATTTGATAAATAAAATACTTTAAGACATAAAAGAAAATACTAAGGAAAATAACAAAAGACTCAAAGATCTAGAGTTGTGACTCCACACAATATTATTGTAAAGATGAATTGATTCTCTTATATATGTGTAATAAATCAGTTTGCTAACCTGGTACACGAAATTATGCAAAAGCCTATGTCGATGGTCAGTTGCACATACCCAGTATAATCCAATTAAACCATATGTCTATGTTAACCAAATTACCTGGATTCATTAAGATCAAGTTCCAATTGTGGTTACCCCCGCCCGACAGATATATGTCTATCCTGTAAGGAAATCTATTAAAGGGTTATCTATCCTCAAGGAAGATCGTGAGCTATTGAATCTAAGGCTGAAACCTAAAATCTCTTTTCCAAGTTCATTTTAAGTTTACCACATCAATCTTATTGGTGATCAGACACCAAGAAGCATTAAGCTTAAGACTCAATAAACAAATTAAATAATTACCTAATATATAATTGAATCAATTATTAAGTATGTGAATATTGTGTTTCATCACTTCCCTAAAATAAAAGACAATGATGGGGTTAGAGGATTCACATTTCATTTTTCATATCTAGGAATTTCACTTATTATAATATATAAATTATTTTCTGTTCTACTTTCTCAGGAATTAATAATGTTAAACATTTAAAACCAGCCATATAGGCGGTAATCCATTTAGTCCAATTACACCAGCCATATAGGCGGTAATTATCTGTCACATAAAGACCAGCCATATAGGCGGTAAAGTAATTTATATTTAAACCGACCATATAGGCGGTAATAAAGTTTGCCATTAATTAATCCGGTTAAATTATAATTTAAATATTATAATTAAGTGAGATTAACCTATATAATTATATTAAATATTTCACCTTTTACCCCAGCGGAAATTTAACTACAAAACATAAAAGTAAATAAATAAAATGCTGTAATAAAAATTAAAAATAAAAATACATAATTTAAATATTATTAATAATTTACAAAATAGATGCTATCCTATGAAATTAGGGAAAAAATCCCAAGGAAAACACACCAAATGAGGTGCAGAAAGCTTCAATTTATAGGCATCTGAACTGGCTCGCGTCGCGACGCCAAATTCCTTCTTGCGTCGCGACGCGAGGCCGTGTTGACTTGGTCAAACGCGCGTTGATCTGTTGACTTGCTGACGTAGCACGCAGAATCTGTCGGCACAATGGAATTTCGACACGTGGCACACGGTATGATCGGTCCACTGAGATGCTCACACGTGGCGGGCGTTGATTGGCTGTTGATGACGTGGCGACACGTGGCACGGTGACTCATTTGGATGTTGACGTGGACTACACATGGCGGCCACTTGGATGACACGTGGCTGACACGTGGCACGCGGCTGATGCGGTCGAATGAGAAGCTGACACGTGGCACGCGTATTGTCGGTAGGATGTGATGATGACACGTGTCCCGGCACATTTTAGCAAGATCTGATCTGATGATGACACGTGGCACGGCGCATGTTAGCAAGTCCAATTTCTCAGATTTTGACACGTGTCCCCGGCGCAGGTTAGCAGAATGTGGCGCACGCCGAATTACCAAAATATCCTTTTGCGTCATTGTTGTCAATTTTGACCCCAAATTGCTTCCAATGCTTCCCAAACTTTATTTATCTGCAAAATAACAATAAAACACATCAAAACGTTCACAAAACTAAAGAAACTATACAAAATATTAGGTCAAATGAGTGGGAAATAGTGATATAAATACCACTCATCATTATTTGATATCGAATAAATAGGTTTAGGTGAAATATGAATAAATTATTCATATTAGATATTGAATAATTTATTTGGTAATTTGAAAAGATTTTAAATTACGATTTCGCCCGAACCGCGCTTCCGCTGCACCCATCGCCCGAAACCCCAACACTAATACCCTCAGATCATTCGTCCTCCTATAAATGAGAAAATTCATTTATGCCCTTGCCGTACTGTTCAAATACATGGTAAGAAAATCACCATCAATAATTTTATCAACGGATTCTCATTTCTCAGCCCCCACCCAAATCGCAGAATAAGCACAAGATAATCGGTGACACATCCAAATGAGTGACCCGTGTTACTTTTTGCTCATGAGCATAATTCACACGATGTAGTATAGATTGATGAGAATATTTGAGAAATACGGTTAAGATACTTTAGATATGTATAACGTAGATCTCTAAGTGTCTCGGAAAAAATAGGGACAAATAGTGTTGCAAACATCAAACGAGGTCATAGAAAACCTAAGTTGATATGGATGGAAATCATGATGAGAAATTTATAATTTACTAAGCTTAATGAGACAATAATTCCGAATACTACACAATGGCGTCAAATAATTCATATAGCCAACCGCACATAATCCGAAAAAAAAAGCTTTTATTTCGTTTGGTTTGATCATAATTCACAGTGTCAACAAGTGCTGAGACTGCTAAAGGATACACGGAGTGGCTTTTACTGCTTTGTTAAGTTTAAGCAGAAATTGTTATGATTATCAGCTTTGTGACACATTTATCCTAATGATTTTGTATTTGGCGTGGATTATAAACCCATCCAAAACGAGTTCGACTAATGGGAGTCTATTACTTATAACCACATCATCAATATCTTCCAAAGCGATATGGGATGTCACATAAATACAAAAGTTACAAAGACGCATGATGTAGAAAACATTTGCTGAGAAAATTGAGCATTCTGACTGATAATCGTCATATAGCAATACATGTACAAACAATTACAGAGGTTAGAGAAGCTATGCTTATGTTTTATGGCTGACATTTTGTGCCACAGATGAATCAAAACACATCCACAAACTGAAAGACAAGTAAAGAAACAAGTGAAAGCAAGCAAAAAAATAATGGAGAACATAAAAAAAGAAAAATCCAGATTTGCTTTGGTCCACTGCAATAGTAAAAAAAAAGAGCCTCAGCCTCCAAATCAACCTCCACTACCTGTCAATCTGCCACAGAGTTGCAAACTTCTCTTTTTTTTTTTTTTTTTTTTTTTTCTCTGGGCCTCACAAGCAACCAAAAGGGTTCTTCACATGTCTTTGTTTGTAGTGAATAGAGAAATAATTTTTCAATTATCAGATCACAATTGGTCATAGCACCAACTACTCACGGGCTCATTATATGCACTCACAACACCATTAGCATATTTTGTCAAAGCTGAATGATTATGATATGCTTCATTCATATGCTCTAGATAAGAGTACTAGCTTTAAATCACTAAACACACATGCTTTTGCAGAAGCTTCTTCATACTTCTCCCATGTCTTCTTCAATCAATCACTTGTTCTTTGTTCTTCTACAAGCATTTCTGTTTACTCACCCTCTTGCTGCTGCTAGAGCACAACCAGCAACTCCCACCTCGCGGATCACTGTTGTTGGTGTGGTCTTTTGTGATACTTGTTCAACCAACTATTTCTCTAGACACAGCTACTTCTTGCCAGGTAAATGAAATTTTTTAAGTGGTAGATTTTAATTTTTAAAGTAAACATTTCAATTTGTTTTTTTTATGTAACCAGGAGTTGATGTTCACATACAATGCAAATTCAAGGCAAGTTCCCCCAAAACAGCAGAACAAATCAATTTTTCAGTCAACAGAACAACAGATAAATATGGAGTGTATAAGCTGGAAATACCTCATGTTGATGGAGTTGACTGTGTAGATGAAGGCATGGCAATTGAGTCACTCTGCCAAGCAAGCCTAATAGGAAGCTCATCATATTCAACTTGCAATGCCCCAGGTTTAAAGACTGCAACAAATGAAATATCAGTCAAGTCAAAACAGGACAGTCTTTGCATTTACAGCTTAAAAGCACTCAGCTATAGACCATCAGAAAGAAATGCTACCTTGTGTGGAAATCACAATGAGGATTTGCAAAACGCTAATTCTCTCAGTCTCAACTCATCAAAGTTCTTTCTCCCTAATTACTTCCCAACAAATGGTTTCTTTTGGCCTCCTCCACCACCATTTCCATTTCAATTTCCTCCACTATTTTCAAGCCCACCATCATCTTTGCCCTTTCCTTTCCCACCTCTGCCACAGTTTCCACCAGCGCCGTCACTTTTTCAGCCGCCACCTCCTCCTCCTGTTTTCAATCTGAGAGATCCCAGAACTTGGATTCCTAATTTCCCTACACTAGCTCCTCCACCTCCCCCTGCTTTTAATCTAAGAGATCCCAGGACTTGGATTCCATACAACCCTCCATCTCCTCCTAGTTTCCCTCAAAATCAAGATAAAAAACCATAGTCTTGGTTTTATATTAAAATGATTATGTTTTACTTTTATATATGTGTTTATTGTCCATCATTATAGATTTGCTTTTATGTGAAATACAATGTTTAATAAGAAGGATGATTAGTTGATTACTAACTCAAATCTGTTCCTTTACAAAATTTGCAAAAAGGCCTATAAACTGATCCAATAATAATATGCAGTACAGGAGTCACCAAGGGACGATATGATTCTTTGTATTCTCTATATTAGTGCTTCAACCATCAGTTTCAAGCCCTTCTGCCCTCTAGCCGCTTCACCTTCTAAGTAGCTCACTAATGGTGTTTAGAAGCTTCCTATCAGTAATTTCGCCCACAAACCCGTACGTAATGGGTAGGATTTGATAAATATTTAACCGAATTCGATGTGAGCAGGATTTGGCATATTTAATTTTATATTTTTTAGGGCAAAGAAAATCAACTCATATAAAAGGACTCACATTATGTAGTTAACTTATCAAATTTTTTTTTTGAATTGCTTGTGTTCTTGTATTTGTTTAATCTGTAGTTAATTTTTTTGTCAACTTTATCATATTTTGAATTGCTTTTGGTTTGGTATTCTGTTTAATATTTGCGACTTCATATTGACTTCAAATTAAACTCCACTGATATGTGAAGAAATTATAAATGGTTTAATATTCTGTTTAATTTGGTTTTCATATTATAGATGAAGAATATTCTATCACGGAAAATTTATTTTTATATGATATTTTAAAAACCCGCAAAAAGTCCGATGGGTACTAATATGGATTTGGTAATTTATTTTTATATACGAGTGCGTGTTTACTAATGAAAAATAAAACCTGCAACAGGTATGGTGCGAGTTTGATAATTAATTTACATATGCGGGTTTGACAATGATAAACTCGCACCAAACCCTACCCATTATCATCCCTTACTTCCTATAGAATATCAAAAACAAGATTCAAATTAGAAACAAAAACAATAACAGTTTCATTAAATGAATATGCCAAAGTCAATGAAAGTTTATCCTAACCCTTAATCTTACCCTTAATCCCTATCATCCCCTTCATCATTCCGCTTTAATTACTCTTGGAAAATGCTAAGTTCCACTTTTCAGTTGACTCAAGATTCTTTTGTTTTGACTTCATTAAACTCTCGGTATGACTGATAGAGAGAACTGGTTCATTTCCATTGACACCAGTTGCCTGTGAATTCAAAAATTCAGTACATAGGGACACAGCAAGCAAAGCAAAATGTTGAGGTGGCTAGCAAATTCCTTGTGTTCGGAAGGCTTTTAGCATGTGACCCATGACCTTTTTGAGATTCACCACTAGCTGGAGATGCTCAGTGACAGCTTCTGTCTTCACTTGTAGTTTCTTCTTGTGATCTTTTATCAAACTCTGAGATTGTGTATCATTTTAGAACTACGGCATTCACCCCATTCTGATACAGAGGGCTTGTCTTTATCAGATGTTTTAAACTCTGTCCTTGTAGAAACAGGGGTCTGTGAGTACCGCCTTGGAGCATTACCAACTTCGTAGCAGTTTGCACACCTAATTAACCCAAAAAAAAAATAATAATAAATAAATAAATTCCTCAGTCAAGGCATAATCGAAGTGAATTTGGGTAAAAACTATAGATATATAAAAGAAAACAGCTCTAATATAAGTATAATTTGCAAATAAAAATATAGTACCTATATCTCTATCAACATAGTGGAGTAACACCAACTAGGAAAAAGATGAGAGAAATACGATTAAGATAGTTCGAGAATGTATAACGTAGACCACTAAGTACTGTGGTGAGAAAATGAGAATAAATAGTGTTATCATATGTCAAGCAAGATTGATAAATACCTCAGTTGACACGGACAGAAATCAAAAAGAGAGACCTAAATTTTATTAATGAGACAATAATTTCGAATAAAGCATAATAACATTAAAGGATCATGTAATCGACCTGTGGGTTAAGATTTTAGTTTGGTATAGCCTCACGACCATCACTACCAGCAGAAATCCAGACTCTCCATAATGCTGAAAAGCATGAATTTACGAGTCAATAACAGTGTTAACAGGTAAATAAAATATTAAAGGACGAAAAGACATGACATATCAAAGGATGATAAGGCATGATATCATTCTGGACGAAGAAGGAAGTAGGAATTTACCCAAAAGGACTCAACTTAGGACGATGAAAGAAGAACGAATATGCGAAAGTACCATGCGGTTGGCCAGTTATGAGTAGACGCACTTAACGGTTATTGCAGACTGGCATGACCCCCACGATCTAGCAAGTTACCCAGCAGTTGCACTCACGATCCAACGGTTGCGCACATGATCCAGCAGTTACATATGAGCAGGAAACGTAGGGATTTAATTGGCTGAAGACGGAGAAACCGCTTGAGCGATTAGCGGAACCATGCACTATAAAAGGCCCAGATGTAGCGAAGAAAGAAAGAAAAAGGAAGAAAAAAGACTCAAAATGAGCAAGTAGTTTAAATTCTTAGCTTTGTAATCTTTAGGGTTGTAATATGTGTGCTTGTGCCCTTTGGAGGCATTTTCTTGGAATCAATCACCCCTTTCTAAGACTGTGCCTCAGGAGGTTTGAACCTTACACGCGTACTAACGAAAAATTGTGCGAATAGCTTTTAGCGACCACAATGGAAGAATTTGGTGCAAGAAGTGAAGATGCCTCCGAAAAAGAATGCTCATATTGGTTCAAGTACAAAGGAAGAGAGATTGAAGCAAACCAACCAAACTCACGTTCCAACTGTAGTGGGCCATTTTGAGGGTTTAGCATAAACAAGTCATTATGACACTATGAGAGAGTTTAATCATAATCTGATGCGTGCCTTGTTTGGTTAATTCACCCATGACGTTGTTGAACATGTTAGACTTCAAAATACTCATGTTATAGATAAGTTCATTTCGACTAGCAATTCACATTATGAAAACATGGCCAAACACATGAGTTCCTTAAATGAGCTAATGGCTATATGCGCGAACGGGAGGGGGGGGGGGGCAATCCCATCAGGGATCACACCTCCTTATATGTTAAGTAATCATGAGGCTGGACCAAGCAATGTTCCTCCTCCACAAAGGGGTTGCTACCCCAATAATGTCCCGATGAGGGGCAAATCCCGTTGGTCTTGGCCCACACTGTTGGGTTTTCTAGGTCAAACCAAGATCATATTAATCATATAAACGTGTGAATACATCAAAGTAAAGTTGCGGAATTACGCACTTTGATCGGCTTTTGCGATGCGAAGACAACAAAAAAAATTCTTCTCCTTGAAGCTCTCGGACATGCCTCATTTTTGTGCTCCATGTTTGATCTCCAAGCTCCAAGCTTTGTGTGTGGATTCCATGCTTATGAATGGGTTTCCCTATCACCTTTGTGAGACTCCTTTAAGTGCTAGCTCTTGAGATTTTGCAACAAAATCATGAACCATTGAGCCCTAGGCTCACGGTAAATTGAGAGAGAAATGGAGAAGGCCATTCGGCCATGGAGAAAAAAGAGAGAGAGAGAAGATTGTGTTGTGTGTATTTTGTTTTCTAAAAACATATATCAAAAATCCTAACCAAAATTTGGTAAAAGCTTTTCCAAAAAGCTTAAACCAATTTTGGAGGCAAAATTGCATTTATTGCCCACAACCACCACCATCATGAATAGTGACTGGTTGTCAATCACCAAAAGGCGACTTGACATCCATCAATAAAGTGACAGGTGATGTGACAAGCGATGTGACTTGTGGCCGCACTTGATTCAAAATCGGAGTGGCCTCGCAAACACATTCCGGGCTCGGGTTCGTTAATTCCGAATTAACGAATTTTCCGTTGCGACGTAATTAAATCAAATTTAATTAAATAATTATGCCTAGCAAAATTATTTTCACGTCGCTAGCGAATTAATTCTAAATTAACTCGTTCGCCCGAATTAAAATCTAATTTTAATTTCGCGTCGAAATCTAATTTCGTATAATATATCAAATATATTATTTTATCGATTAATTCCAAATTAATCGTTCTCTCTCTTTAAATAATATTTTATCCTAGATAAAATATCTCCGTAATTAATCCTAGATTAATTTTCTCTTTCTTATAATTAATCCTAGATTAATTATATCTGAGTCATACGTCATCGGTGAATCTTCGGGAAGCGACCCATGAGATCCCTGGATATGTTAGCAGTAAATCCGATCGTCGGACTATCCGAACATGTACGTACCTAGTACTACGTTTTTACCGATTTACAAGACATGGTTGGCTTCTAGCAAAGCACCGTGCCTACCCAATTCTCCAGAAATATTCTTAAAGGAATATGTAATCTATATCAGGCGTAGTATACGTAGTATTGCGTATTGCAATCCAGTATCAGATGTCACATGCAAGGCCTGGGGCTGGAAATGTGTCTGCCCCGTACGAAGCATATATCAGATCTCTGGTAACTAGTCTCTATAATCGGATAATCATGACATATTCATATTATCCCGATGACTGCAGTACTAAAGAGTACTAGTTCCGTATCCTGCGTGATCATCACCTCCATCGGTAAACACAACCTCCTATTACACTTGCATGAGTATCCAATACCCAAATATATGAGAACTATGCCGTTATGCTCCCATAACACGCACAAGTGCAATACTAGTCTATTCCGCATTATCGATGTCCACTCTCGATAATACTACGACTATGGATGTTTTATTGATTAAACCTTAGTGGATTAATACTGTATCATATCTTATTAATCCGGAACTAATCATATGGACTTTTATCATTTATATATCCCCGTAATCCAATTACAAATGATAAAAGAGCAATTTCCTTTGTCACGTAGTTAATTTGTACAACAACACCATGTTCTGTACAAATAGTGATGCTATGGGTCATAACTGTCCAACAATCTCCCACTTGGCCTATAGCCAATCACTCAAGTGTTTTACACATGAACTATGTACGGGTCGCTCAAATTTCTACTGAGAAACTGCTTTCGTCAGCGGATTTGCAAAGTTATCATCTGATGCGATTTATTTGATAATCACATCGCCACGATGTATGATCCGAATGAATCAGATGAATAGTTGAAGTATATACTCGGATCGTTGATGAGACCATTAATTCTTTAGCCTGTGTTGTAGCCTAGCTCAGCTGCTAACAGAACTACTCCTAATCCAATTAGGATTATATAGATCTAAATTACTTCTATTGCTGCCTCAGCTGCAGCAATATTCCTCTTTTGTTGTTTATTCGGCAACAGTATCTTGCATGGAAGATTTCCAGCTCATTGTTCCGTTATTCAAACTATATAGTACCTTTATTGCGACTTACAATCATTATTATCGCTTAGGAAACTTGCAGTAGTGAACCCAGTCACTTCAAGTTCTCCTTCTCCAAAGCTTAAGAAAGCATCCTTAGATCATCTAAGATACTTAAGGATGTTCTTAACATCAATCCAATGACTATCACTTAGATTGGCCTGATTGTGACTCCATATGCTCAAAGTATATGAGTCACCAGGTCACGTACATTTATTTCAATGCACGAGTTCTCGGAGAGTGCCAACAACTTTTGATCTATCCCAATAGATCTTTATTCCTAGAATAAAAGTTGTTTCTCCCAAGTATTCTACAGAGAATTTTCATGAAAGCCAAGCTTTCACCGATTTTTATTATGGGAATATCATTTCCAAGAAATGATATATCATCATTGTATATGACATTCACTGTCAGTGCGCTCCCACTAACCTCCTTATATACACAAGAATCATATTCGTTTTGAATTAAATCATACACCATTATGATTACATCAAAACGATAGTTCCAAGAACGCAATGCTTGCTTCAATCCATAAATGGATTGAATTAAATTACAAACCTTATTTGCCTATTTTGGTACGACAAAACCGTCAGGATGTTGTAAACATCCTCCAAAAGGTTTCCGTTTAAGGAAAACGATTTTGACGTTCAGCTGCCATATTTCATAAATGAAACATGCAACATTAGCAAGCATTATCTAAATGGATTTAACCATGGCAACGGATAAAAGGTTTCGTCGTAATCGACACAATATTGATAACGACACATTTTCGCTACAAGTCTAGCTTTGTACGTTGGTATGTTGCCATCCATGTATGTCTTCCTTGAAGACTTATATAGTATCAATAGGCACAATGCCTTCCGGTACAACAACCAGTGTCCAAACTTGGTTGGTATACATGGGATCCATTTCGGACATCATGGCACTTTGCCATAATTGGGAGTCGATACCTTGTATCACTTCCTCATACGTAACCGGTTTGTCTTCCTCAATAAGATTGATATCTTTACGAGGTGAGATCAGAAACCCATACCTCCTAGGTTGTTTTCTGACACTCTCCGACTTGCGCGGTTCTTGTGTATTCGAAGATTGTGGTACAGTTTCATCCCTGATGAACTGTTGTGTTCCGTAAGGTCGGTGCCTGGTGCCTGGAACAATATTACTCCGATTTTCATTGAGTTTTACTTTCCTCCCACTTACCACTGCATATAGGTATTTCTCTTAGGAAAACCGCATGGAAAGCAACAATTACATTGTTCTCTTATGAGTTGTATAAGTACTATACTTTGGTTACTGTGGGAACACAGAACCTGGGCGACGCATGCTGTCCCGGGCTTGCGGCCCGGTCGGGAGTACGGAGTAGCCACGGGGGACTAAACCGGAGAATAATGGAGTCGCCACCTGGTGTGAACCGGGGAAATGAAGATGATTTAAGGCCGCACTCACCCCTCGCAAGGGAAGACCTCAAACCGTTGGGTTCGGAATGGTCCCTTACTTATGTCACTTGTAATGAAAGGATTTACGTGATAATTTAATCAAGCTTAAGTAACACTTATTTCCAAGAGTTTCGTGCTTCCAAATTCACATGTACAAAATAAAACTTACACACAAATTTACATATATTCACATCTAAGATTGCATGCTAAAAAATACATCAAAGTAGCAACGAACGTACAACTTCATCGGCATATTAGATTCACGAAAACAAAATCACACATATTAACCACACAAGCACACATGTGAGCACTTTCCAAGTGGTACGTGGAATTGTATCCCAAGTACAGACCGCACTACCGTCCATTCGGAATCGGCTACGGAATTTATGTCTGTGTTTCCATCCGATATACCACAAGAAATAACACTCAAATGCTATCATGACATAAATATATGAATTGTAATAAGTTAGACCAAGACTAAGGTAAATGATGCAACCAATGGAATAAACATGCTTTTCATTATGATGTGCACAAAGATAGGAATGACTATATGGGGATTTCATAAGAAAAAACACCTAAGAAACAATTATACATGGCGTGTGATGAAAGTGTCTCAGTTCAGTGTGTTCGCGTTCGTAAACGCTTCGAACGGTAAACATAGGGTTCGCGTTCGTATGGCGTTTGATAACGCGTTCGAACGAGACCAGACAGAAGACATGCGTTCGTGCGGCGTTCTGAAACGCGTTCGAACGGGGATCAGCAGTGAACTCCAAAGTGCAGAGTAAACAACACGACACATACATGGACGGATGAGTATATGACATCTAGTAAACAATAATGGATTAAGGGGCGCGTCAAATCATTGTAGCAAAGGTAGCTTTCAAGCATTTTCACCCCTCAAAGTGGAGGACCCTTAATCTCACTTGATTAGCCCATGCGCAAAGCAATATGATGCATGAATTTTCAAAAAAGATGTTATGAAGCGAATAACTAAATAAAAGAGGCGTGGCAAAGTACTGCCGTAAAGGTGGCCTTTTAGGCTCTTTGTCTCTCAAAGAGAGGACCTTTAGACCAACATACTAAGCCCATGCGCAATGTGATATAATGCATGGTCATGTAAGAAGACGTCATACTAAACAACAAAATAAAGGGGGCGCGGCGAAGTACTGCCGTAAAGGTGGCCTTTTGGGGCTCTTTGTCTCTCAAAGAGAGGACATTTAGACCAACATACTAAGCCCATGCGCGTCACATCACAATACATGAAATAAAGACAATAAAAGTGTAGGACTTCGTATGCCCGATTGAACGTACATTCAACCCAAACACACTTCGTCCGGCGCGGCGAAGTAGTGTCACAAAGGTGGCCTTTTAGGCTCTTCGTCTCTCAAAGAGATGACCTTTGGACTAACTCACTAAGCCCATGCGCTCGATCGCATCACACATACAAAAATAAAGACAATCATATCAAACTTAATATGTCCGATTGAACGTGTCTTGCATTCAACCGAACACACATCAACCGGCGCGGCAAAGCATCGTGGTAAAGGGCTTTAACCCTTCCCCATAGGGGATCTTTCATTCCACTTACTAAACCCATGCGCTCGATCGCATCATAACATAAATAAATAACATGCGGAAATTAAAAGACGGAATAATAAAGTGAGAATAATCAAAATAACACAAAGCGAAATATACGCCATTTACTCAAGTGGTACGTGGAGTTGTATCCCAAGTACAGACCGCACTACCGTCCATTCGGAATCGGCTACGGAATTTACGTCTGGGTTTCCATCCTATATACCACGAGAAACGACATATTTTCCGTTTTAATCAATGGCCACAACACACATCACATGCAAACAATATTCAATAAATAATTAAAACACAATTAAAAGAATCAATAAAAATCAAATAAAAAACAAGTGTGAAATGTACCCTCAGGTCTAACCTTTTAAGTCGTCTTTCGGACTCGCGTTTACAACCGTCGGAAGAGCTATCACTCCGCAACTTTTCCGGTTCACTTGTTTAACGTCTTAACTCGTCGTTCTGCTGTTTTGCTTGCTGTTTTTGCTCCGTTTCCTGCTGTTTTGGACTGCAGTTTCTGGTTACTGTTTTGGTTGTATTTGTTCACTGTTTTCGGCGATTCAAGGGTGCAGTTTTGGGCTTATTCGGGGACCGTTTTGGCTCGGTTTTTGTCTCGGTTTGGGCTGCGGTTTTTGACTGTTTTTGGTGGTTACAAGGACTATTTTTGGTGGTTACGGGGACTGTTTAAGCCTGTTTTTGGTGCAATGCAGTGAGATGTTTTGGGTGTAATATGCGGCAGTGAGAGGGGCTAGGTTGCGGAAGTTTTAGGTAGTGAATGGGCTTCTGTTATGAAGGTCAGGGGCTGCTACTGTGTGAGGGCTTTTCGTGAAGGAATGGCAGTGTGTGAATGATTTTTTTACATGAGATTAAGGGCTGTTTGAAGGTATTTGGTCTAAGGCAGTGTGGGGCTGTGGTAGTTAAGGTGCGTGAATAGACAGGCTGATCAGTGGCGTGAATGTACTTGGTCAGTGCGTGTGGCTGCGCTGGGCGTGATGGGTGAGGGCAAGGTGCTTTGTGTGCTTGAGTGTATGGCGAAGGCTTACTGTGAATGAGGGTCGTGGCTAGTTGAGTGTGTTTGTTTGGTCAGGGACGTGTTTAGTGGTTAGTGGCGTGTAAGAGGCGAGAGGTTTGTGTGTGAGTGGCTTAGGCGTTGAAGGTGGCTGTTAATGGCATGAAGAAGGTGTTATGGATTTAGGGTTTTGGCTAATGTGAAGAGTAGGTGCGTGGCCTGAGTGCTTGTTCGTGATGGTGTCCCTCCTTTAGGGTTATGATTGTTTTTGTTTATATAGAGAGTGAAGCGTGAGCAGCAAAGGTTATCTTTTTTCTGGTTTTTTGTGAAGGTTCTGCCGAGAGAGAGAGGGGATAGTGTTTAGGGTTTCTATTATTTTTGTCTAATGCCGTGAGGTGAGAGTGTTGTCCAGAGAGCTCTTAGGGTTGAATTTTGGTTGTGTTTATATAGTGGGGGGAATCAATTAGGGTTTGCATGGCTTAATTAGGAAGTAAAATCAAGTATTTTAGGTGTATTATTTTAGGTAATGGAATTGTATATTTTAGGTGATAATATCTTTAATTTAGGTGATTGATTTGTTTAATTAGGTGAGTGATTTATTTAATTTTGGTATATGATTTTTGATTTTATTTGATTTAATTTTAATTTCAATTAATTTAATTTATTAATTTAATTGGTTTGTAATTTAGATTTAACATTTAATTCAATTAATTGATTATTTAATTTCAATTTAGTTTATATTTGTGAGTTAATTAATTTTAATTTGTGAATTTAATTAATTAAGATTTTATTTTAATTAGTTTGTGATTTAATTTAAATTTGTGACATATATTTTAAATGTTTTAATTATTTTGATTTGTGACATATATTAATTATTTCTTCTTTGATGTGATTTAATGGGCTTGGGCTAAGGTTAAGTTTTAAAACGGAGATCCAACAGCGAACCTGAAGCTAAACACGTGAACTAAATCTGACAAACCGTCAATTCTTGACTCTTCCTTCCGACGTCCGTTTCCCGCGATTTCCGCGACTTAAAAGATAGTGCCTCCAAATGAGGCTCATCATCGGGTTTCACATGCAAAAATACAATGCCTACAGTCGCCCCCCACTTGATGGGACTTGTGCAGTGTGTGACAGTGACAATCCTATCAAAGTACATGCAATGCATTTTCACTTACCTGGCTCGCCAGCTTCTCCTCCCTGGTTTGCCTGCTGTGTTGAGTTAAGTTGATCCGGTTGTGCCATTTTCGGTATGCTAAACCTCATTTCCGAGGCGTTGCTAAAGTGATGCTTGTCTATTTTCGAACCGTGCTCCATTTTCGGAGTGCCATTTCGGCTTGCTAACCCCATTTTTGAAGTGTCGCTGATGTGATGATAGTCCATTTTTGAACCACGCTCCATTTTCGGAGTACCATTTTCGGCGAGATATGATAATGATCCATTTCCGAACCGTTGCTCCATTTTCGGAGTGCCATTTTCGGCGACTGATGAGATAGTGGTCCATTTCGAACCGAGCTCCATTTTCGAAGTGCCATTTTCGTGCAAGATGTGATAATGGTCCATTTCCGAACCGTTGCTCCATTTTCGGAGTGCCATTTTCGGCGAGATGAGATGATGGTCCATTTCGAACCGTGCTCCATTTTCGGAGTGCCATTTTCGGCGAGTGATGAGATGATGGTCCATTTCGAACCGTGCTCCATTTTCGGAGTGCCATTTTCGGCGAGAGGAGATGATGGTCCATTTCGAACCGTGCTCCATTTTCGGAGTGCCATTTTCGGCGAGTGATGAGATGATGGTCCATTTTCGAACGTGCTCCATTTTCGGAGTGCCATTTTCGGCGAGATGGTGAGATGATGGTCCATTTCCGAACCGTTGCTGATGAGAGATAGTCCACTTCCGAACCATGTCTGATATGAGAGTGGTCCATTTCCGAACCGTTACTGATATGAGAGTGGTCCATTTTCGAACCGTTGCTGATGAGAGATAGTCCATTTCCGAACCAATACTGATATGAGAGTGGTCCATTTCTGAACCGTTGCTGATAAGAGAGTGTGTCCATTTCCGAACCATTACTGATATGAGAGTGGTCCATTTCCGAACCGTTACTGATATGAGAGGGTCCATTTTCGAACCGTTGCTGATGAGAGAGTGGTTCATTTCTGAACCATTACTGATATGAGAGTGGTCCATTTCTGAACCGTTGCTGATAAGAGAGTGGTCCATTTCCGAACCATTACTGATATGAGAGTGGTCCATTTTCGAACCGTTACTGATATGAGAGTGGTCCATTTTCGAACCGTTGCTGATGAGAGAGTGGTCCATTTCCGAACCATTACTGATATGAGAGTGGTCAATTTCCGAACCTTGCTCCATTCTTGGAGTGCCATTCCCGGCTTGTTCATTCTTGAACTGTGTTTCCATTCTTGGAGTGCCATTACCGGCAAGACTGATTCTGATGAAGGTGTGGGCCTCGCCCCTGAGTGCCATACCCGGCAAGACTGATACTGAACTAATGTGGGCCTCGCCCGCCCCCGGAGTGATGCTGATGTGGGCCTCGACCCTGGGATTCATTCCTTGGATTCATTCCAAATTCTGACGATGTGGGCCTCGGCCTTGGGATTCATTCCCGAAACTCTGACGATGTGGGCCTCGACCCTGGGATTCATTCATCAAAACTGATACCGATGTGGGCCTCAACCCTAAACTGATACTGATGTGGGCCTCGCCCCTGAACTGATACCGATGTGGGCCCCACCCCCAACTGAACTGATATGGGCCTCGCCCCTGAACTGATACTGATATGGGCCTCGCCCCCAGACTCATACTGATGTGGCCTCGCCCCCAGACTGATACTGCTATGGGCCTCGCCCCAAACTGATACTGATATGGGCCTCGCCCCTGAACTGATACTGATATGGGCCTCGCCCCCAGACTGATATTGATGTGGGCCTCGCCCCCAGACTGATACTGCTATGGGCCTCGCCCCGCCCCAGACTGATACTGATATGGGCCTCGCCCCTGAACTGATACTGATATGGGTCTCGCCCCCAGACTGATACTGATGTGGGCCTCGCCCCCAGACTGATACTGCTATGGGCCTCGCCCCAGACTGATACTGATATGGGCCTCGCCCCCAGACTGATACTGATATGGGCCTCGCCCCTGAACTGATACTGATATGGGCCTCGCTCCCAGACTGATACTGATATGGGCCTCGCCCCTATGATTCATTCCTGAAGACTGCTGACACTGTTCTGTTGTTGCTTCTGGTTGGCTTGTATTTGACGCTTTTTCTTTTTCTCTTTTGAAACCCGTTATTACAAAACATTACAAACACAAAGAGGATGCAAATATGTTACGTGTATGCATGCATGCATGATTGGGTTTCCTATTCCGTTGGGTTAGGTCTTTTGCCGGTACTCTTGGTGGCTGCTTGGTCTTTGACAAGTCTGCCCTATTCCCTAATCAACGGGTATCTATGATGGCTCTCAAGACAAAATTGGGTTAACATGGTATATGTATGCATGGGGTGCATGGGATGCATGATATGCATGCGATACAATAAATATATCAACTCATTAAAATTTTCACACAAATCGGCTCATCATCATTTTAGAAGTTTTTGGGCTAACTGTCATAGGAGTGAACTCGTCCCAGTTTAAATGGCCCAACAAGTTCACATCTCATGGCAAGAAGTCCAACTGTATCCAAATGATAACGTTCCCAAACATATAATGGCCCATTGGTGTTTTAGAAGCTTTTGGCCCAATCATCATAAGATACGTTCTTGTCCCAGTTTAAATGGCCCAACAAGCCCATATCTCATGACAAATGGTCCAAATGGATCCAAACGACGATGTTCCCAAACACAAGCATACAAGAAAAATAATGCAAACATAGAACAATAATTTCTACAAAATGGCCCATCAACATTTCAGAAGCTTTGGGCCTAATG
The DNA here is from genome assembly GCA_019454045.1 of Zanthoxylum bungeanum. Taxonomy (NCBI): domain Eukaryota; kingdom Viridiplantae; phylum Streptophyta; class Magnoliopsida; order Sapindales; family Rutaceae; genus Zanthoxylum; species Zanthoxylum bungeanum. Next base: position 20,562 of record SKCR01038650.1, read on the forward strand.
GTCATAAGGCACGAACTCGCCCCAGTTTAAATGGCCCAGCAAGTTCGCATTTCCGACAATGGTCCAACTGCATCCAAATGAGGATGGTCCACAAACACATACTCAAGGAAATAATTGTTACTTTAACCATACAAACCGGTCTATGGGTGGGTTCACAAGAGTGTAGACAAAGGCTCTCATCGGCGAAGGATGGCCCACAACTAGGTTCTCCCCAATCAAGGGTTCGAGCAACCAAGTGAGCGCACGCTTTTTATACACTAAGGTACGTGCCAATGAGCTATGGTGTGTGACTGACTGTCAAATGGATTTCCCGTTGAAGATTCCCCAGAGGGAAGGTGGAGCGAGGCTCACTTAAATACCCAAGCCTCTTAGGCTCTTATCGCTTGGTGTCAGGAATAAACAACGAGTCCTCCAAATTAGTCCATCACAATAGGCTACGAGTAGATGGCTATCTAGGTGCCTTCACAGCTTTTCCTTCTAGAAATGTAGTGAGTGAAGGAAGACACCAAACCATTACCTAGCCTTAAAATGCCTTTGATTAAACCCCCATTTTATCCACTATAGACACGGTCAATTAAAACATAAATCCAATCATTACAAGACAATATTCGGGGCCGATTCTCTATCCCCAGTGGAGTCGCCAGACTGTGGGAACACAGAACCTGGGCGACGCATGCTGTCCCGGGCTTGCGGCCCGGTCGGGAGTACGGAGTAGCCACGGGGGACTAAACCGGAGAATAATGAAGTCGCCACCCGATGTGAACCGGGAAAATGAGATTTAAGGCCGCACTCACCCCTCGCAAGGGAAGACCTCAAACCGTTGGGTTCGGAATGGTCTCTTACTTATGTTCACTTGTAATGAAAGGATTTACGTGATAATTTAATCAAGCTTAAGTAACACTTATTTCCAAGAGTTTCGTGCTTCCAAATTCACATGTACAAAATAAAACTTACACACAAATTTACATATATTTCACATCTAAGATTGCATGCTAGAAAATACATCAAGTAGTAACGAACGTACAATTCATCGGCATATTAGATTCACGAAAACACAAGCACACATATTAACCACACAAGCACACATGTGAGCACTTTTCCAAGTGGTACGTGGAATTGTATCCCAAGTACAGACCGCACTATCGTCCATTCGGAATCGGCTACAAAATTTATGTCTGGGTTTCCATCCGATATACCACAAGAAATAACACTCAAATGCTATCATGACATAAATATATGAATTATAATAAGTTAGACCAAGACTAAGGTAAATGATGCAACCAATGGAATAAACATGCTTTTCATTATGATGTGCACAAAGATAGGAATGACTATATGGGGTTTTCATAAGAAAAAGCACCTAAGAAACAATTATACATGGCGTGTGATGAAAGTGTCTCAGTTCAGTGTGTTCGCGTTCGTGCAGCATTCGTAAACGCGTTCGAACGGTAAACATAGGGTTCGCGTTCGTATGGCATTGATAACGCGTTCGAACGAGACCAGACAGAAGACATGCGTTCGTGCGGCGTTCTGAAACGTGTTCGAACGGGGATCAGCAGTGACCTCCAAAGTGCAGTAAACAACACGACACATACATGGACGGATGAGTATATGACATCTAGTAAACAATAATGGATTAAGGGGCGCGGCAAATCATTGTAGCAAAGGTAGCTTTCAAGCATTTTCACCCCTCAAAGTGGAGGACCCTTAATCTCACTTGATAAGCCCATGCGCAATGCAATATGATGCATGAATTTTCAAAAAAGATGTTATGAAGCGAATAACTAAATAAAAGAGGTGTGGCAAAGTACTGCCATAAAGGTGGCCTTTTAGGCTCTTTGTCTCTCAAAGAGAGGACCTTTAGACCAACATACTAAGCCCATGCGCAATGTGATATGATGCATGGTCATGTAAGAAGACGTCATACTAAACAAAAAAATAAAGGGGCGCGGCGGAAGTACTGCCGTAAAGGTGGCCTTTTGGGGCTCTTTGTCTCTCAAAGAGAGGACCTTTAGACCAACATACTAAGCCCATGCACGTCACATCACAATACATGAAATAAAGACAATAAAAGTGTAGGACTTCGTATGCCCGATTGAACGTACATTCAACCCAAACACACTTCGTCCGGCGCGGCGAAGTAGTGTCACAAAGGTGGCCTATTAGGCTCTTCGTCTCTCAAAGAGAGGACCTTTGGACTAACTCACTAAGCCCATGCGGTCGATCGCATCATACATACAAAAATAAAGACAATCATATCAAACTTAATATGTCCGATTGAACGTGTCTTGCATTCAACCGAACACACATCAACCGGCGCGGCAAAGCATCGTGGTAAAGGGCTTTAACCCTTCCCCATAGGGGATCTTTCATTCCACTTACTAAACCCATGCGCTCGATCGCATCATAACATAAATAAATAACATGCGGAAATTAAAAGATGGAATAATAAAGTGAGAATAATCAAAATAACATAAAGCGAAATATACGCCATTTACTCAAGTGGTACGTGGAGTTGTATCCCAAGTACAGACCGCACTACCGTCCATTTGGAATCGGATACGGAATTTACGTCTGGCTTTCCATCCTATATACCACGAGAGACGACGCATTTTCCGTTTTAATCAATAGCCACAACACACATCACATGCAAACAATATTCAATAAATAATTAAAACACAATTAAAAGAATCAATAAAAATCAAATAAAAAACAAGTGTGAAATGTACCCTCAGGTCTAACCTTTTAAGTCGTCTTTCGGACTCGCGTTTACAACCGTCGGAAGGGCTATCACTCCGCAACTTTTCCGGTTCACTTGTTTAACGTCTTAACTCGCCGTTCTGCTGTTTTGCTTGTTGTTTTTGCTCCGTTTCCTGCTGTTTTGGACTGCAGTTTCTGGTTACTGTTTTGGTTGTATTTGTTCACTGTTTTTGGCGATTCAAAGGTGCAGTTTTGGGCTTATTCGGGGACCGTTTTGGCTCGGTTTTTGTCTCGGTTTGGGCTGCGGTTTTTGACTGTTTTTTGTGGTTACAGGGACTATTTTTGGTGGTTACGGGGACTGTTTAAGCCTGTTTTTGGTGCAATGCAGTGAGCGGTTTTGGGTGTAATATGCGGCAGTGAGGGGGGCTAGGTTGCGGCAGTTTTAGGCAGTTAATGGGCTGCTGTTATGAAGGTCAGGGGCTGCTGCTGTGTGAGGGCTTTTCGTGAAGGAATGGCAGTGTGTGAATGATTTTTTTACATGAGATTAAGGGCTGTTTGAAGGTGTTTGGTCTAAGGCAGTGTGGGGCTGTGGTAGTTAAGGTGCGTGAATAGACAGGCTGATCAGTGGCGTGAATGTACTTGGTCAGTGCGTGTGGCTGCGCTGGGCGTGAGGGGTGAGGGCAAGGTGCTTTGTGTGCTTGAGTGTATGGCGAAGGCTTACTGTGAATGAGGGTCGTGGCTAGTTGAGTGTGTTTGTTTGGTCATGGACGTGTTTAGTGGTTAGTGGCATGTAAGAGGCGAGAGGTTTGTGTGTGAGTGGCTTAGGCGTTGAAGGTGGCTGTTAATGGCATGAAGAAGGTGTTATGGATTTAGGGTTTCGGCTAATGTGAAGAGTAGGTGCGTGGCCTGAGTGCTTGTGCGTGATGGTGTCCCTCCTTTAGGGTTAGGATTGTTGTTGTTTATATAGAGAGTGAAGCGTGAGCAGCAAAGGTTATCTTTTTCTGGTTTTTTGTGAAGGTTCTGCCGAGAGAGAGAGGGGATAGAGTGTTAGGGTTTCTATTATTTTTTGTCTAATGCCGTGAGGTGAGAGTGTTGTCCAGAGAGCTCTTAGGTTGAATTTTGTTGTGTTTATATAGTGGGGGGAATCAATTAGGGTTTGCATGGCTTAATTAGGAAGTAAAATCAAGTATTTTAGGTGTATTATTTTAGGTAATGGAATTGTGTATTTTAGGTGATAATATCTTTAATTTATGTGATTGATTTGTTTAATTAGGTGAGTGATTTATTTAATTTTGGTATATGATTTTTGATTTTATTTGATTTAATTTTAATTTCAATTAATTTAATTTATTAATTTAATTGGTTTGTAATTTAGATTTAACATTTAATTCAATTCATTGATTATTTAATTTCAATTTAGTTTATATTTGTGAGTTAATTAATTTTAATTTGTGAATTTAATTTAATTAAGATTTTATTTTAATTAGTTTGTGAATTTAATTTAAAATTTGTGACATATATTTTAAATGTTTTAATTATTTTGATTTGTGACATATATTAATTATTTCTTTGGATGTGATTTAATGGGCTTGGGCTAAGGTTAAGTTTTAAAACGGAGATCCAACAGCGAACCCGAAGCTAAACACGTGAACTAAATCTGACAAAACCGTCAATTCTTGACTCTTCCCTTCCGACGTCCGTTTCCCGCGATTTCCGCGACTTAAAAGATAGTGCCTCCAAATGAGGCTCATCATCGGGTTTCACATGCAAAAATACAATGCCTACAGTTACCCTAAGATAACCTACAAATTAGGCACTTATCCGGTTTGGTTTCTAGTTTGGTATCATCCAAACAGATGCCCAACATTCCCAAATCCTCAGGAATGAGAAAACCCAGTTTCTTTCCTGTTCATATCTAATATGAAGTCTGTCAAATAGATTTTTATAGAACCTTATTCAAAATAAATTTTGCACTGATTAATGCGTATCCCTTGAAGGAAAATGGTAGCTCAGAGCGACTCATGATTAACCTTATCATGTCCAATAAAATTTGGTTTCTCTGTTCAGACACACCGTCAAATTGAGGTGTTCCGTGAGGAGTCCTTTGTGAAAGAATACTATACTCTTTCAAGTAATTGAGAAACTTATTGCTTAAGTGTTTTCCACCACGGTCTAACCGTGACGGTTTAATACTTTAGTCGATCTGTCTGTCTACTTCGTGTCGAATTTCTTTGAATTTATCAAAAGTTTCCGATTTATGTTTCACAAGAAACACATAACCATAACATGATGCCACATCCGTAAAGGTTACGAAGTGTTCATATCCACCTCTAGCCTAGCTAGACATGGGCCCACTTACGTCACTATGAATGAGGGCTAACAAATCGGTGGCACTTGTACTTTTACCAAATAAAAGGCGTTTTAGGCACTTTTCCTAATAAACTAGATTCGTAGACATCATTTGAATAGAATCAAATCCGTCCTAGTATCCACTCTTCAAAAGTGTGGATATACGAGTCTTGTTAATTTGTCCCAGACAACAATGTCACAAATAAGTCTCATCTGATTAATTCAGTTTGAGCTATTTGTTTGTCATGTTATACGTTTGAGATTCATTTATATTCAAAATATAAATATTGTTATTCACATCTAATGTGCTTATCTCAATATCATCTTTATAAAATAAAACACTTTAGTGTTCTAGAATATAAAGGTATACCCGCAATGGGTTAAACCTTGATATAGAGATAATGTTTATAGTCAAACTAGGTACACTTTAAGTGTTTCCTAATTTAAGTACACACCCTAAGGGTAGTTCCTAAACTTAGGTTTCTACGGTTAAAACAGCGATTGTCGTCCCGTTTCCGATTCGCAGGTCAATCTCAACTGAAGTCAGTATCCTACTAATCAACAGATTCCTCACATCAGTACATATCTATGTACCACATCTAGTATCAAAATCCAATTTTGAAACTTATAGTGAACATATTTATAACTAACATATTTGAAGCCGGAGCCTTGCCCATCTTCACTTCCTTCATGTCTGCCTTGTTCATATGACAGTCACGCTTCAGTGACCCCGTTTGTCACAATTTAGGCAGACATTTTGGGATATGTCTTTTGTCTTCCCAGAAGATTGTGATGATTTTGCCTTTGCCCTTTTACTCACATCTAGAAGCCTTCGGCCAAGCCTTGGCTTTCTAGGATGTTGAATTAAGATGCGCCTTGCGCTTCTTGCCCTTTTGCAAACTCTGGCTTTGGCTCCTTGAGCATAGCCATTAACTCTCCAAGAGTTTTCAATTGCTATTAATACTTCTAAGATATAAGTATAGATCTATGAAGATCCTTCAATTTCAATAGCATACTATAATAATCTAATTCTTAGTTTTGACAAAGAAATTAAGGAGTCTTTGCGGCAATCATAACATATTGAGCACTAAAGTTATCATCACATGAATCTTCTAAAGATTATGCTCTACTATTTGCTCAACTCCTGACTTAGGCTCGAGACGTCATTTTATCAAATAAAGTAACTTCTCGGTTCCCAAGACTATCCTGAGGTTTTATTCGCAATTCTGAAAATTAAAGCCATTTAAAGACATTTTACCCAGGATTATGTTTTAAACGCTAATCTTTCAGTTATCTTGATTGCTATAGTCCAACTATCCAATCAACGATTTCGGGTATTATTTAAAATAATGATTACTATAGTCTAACTATATAATCAACTATAATTTGATTGGTAAAATTCAAATATATTGATTACTATAATCCAATTATATAATCAACTATAAATTGAAATAGTTTGAATACAGTCCAACTGTTTAATTTAAAACAACGATTAAATATTAGTCCAACTAATATATTAATTTATTGACGAAAAATTGAAATGAGCGTGTATTGGCAAGTATCTAAATGAAATTGCAAATTTAATACTTGCCTCCCACTATTTTTCGGCGAGCCTCTAACCCTCTATTGATTACTCGGGAAACCTAGTTTCCTAGTGGGCTAGGATCCCGTTAAATAACACACAACCTTGACTTTGGCCAATAAATTGTATGATATTTAACTAGGTAGATCTCTAAGATCAATTGGATCTCATCCAATTCCTAGATCCAGTAGGTGGACATCCAAGTCCGAAACGTATATCTAATATATGCCAATATATCTGATATATTGCCTAACCTTTTTCCTCTGAATCAATTAAGCCTTGGCTTTGGCACAACAAACTTAATGATTCCAGTCAAGCGGGACCCATTAACTTTGAAAAGCTTCGTAATCGACGTCGATAGACAAGAAGTGATCTTGACTTTGGCCAACAAATCACAACTTGGACAAGACATGCGATATGGAACAAAGCCTTCATGATTCAAACAAATCTGCAATGGACAAAGGTCTTGACTTTGGCCAACAAACCAGTGCCAATCTTGGATCTTGAGAATGAATCATTCAATGGAAGGAAAACGCTTAATATTTATTGAGGGTTTTTCGCGTAATTGGCAACCAATTAATTATCTTTGATTAGGTCTCATCATACACCCTTAAGCATTGTGGAAGCTGGTTTTCGCCCGAGGTCCACAATCAGAATTTATAGGTTGAGGGCACTAACGATCCTGCAAGACAAAGGTAGAGTGAGCGGGAGTATACTGCCCACTGGTGTGGTGGGTGCCGGGGGCACTCCGACACTCAAGTTAGTAATGTGAATAAGTCGGTTGTATGGAGAATAAGGCTTGAAGTTACCTCAATCATCTTTTGTTTGCCGTGAGGGCAGTGTATTATGATTTCTCTGATGACAATGAGTAGTGTCGTGTCCTCCCTCTCTCACTTTATTCCTTGGCTCTTCTCTTTTATAGGCCCTTCTTACGATGGGTCATTTAAATCTATTCTACCCGTTGGATGTGTTAATGACAGGGTTTATGACTGTAACTGCTAATTTAATGGAATTCATTACTGAAGGCGTTTTCCCAATCTAATTACTCATGAATCTGTTGACCTTCCTGAACTGTTAAATTTGTGATGGTGGGCTCTGGGCAGGTATGGCCTCTCGGTCCAAAGCTGATTTCTCAAACTAGATCTAATGGTGGGCTTCCGGGCTTTGGTTTCGTGATTGGCCCAAAGGTGGAATGACAGTTATGCCATTGGGCCCAAATTTGGCCCGTACAGTTTGTCCCATACTCTCTAAGTCAAGGAGTCATTGGCTTGGAGAGTACTTGACGTGTTTGTCGCCTGGTGCGAGACCATAGGATGTAGATATACATGAGCATTGGTGCTGCCTATTAATTGAACCAAACGAATGTGTAGTTATGAATTTGACTCTACAGGAGCTATTGGAGAAGTACCCAATCGACTGAACCAGATGAAGGTCAGGATATAAGTCATTCGACATGTGTAATCCATGTCTACAACTTGACTCGACATGAGTCCGTGAGGGATGTCCCCGGTCGACTGGACTTGATGAGGCTAGGAAGATATAAGTCATACGACATGTGTAATCCATGTCTACAACTTGACTCGACATGAGTCCATGGGGGATGTCCCCGATCGACAGAACCAGATGATGGTTCAGGAGTTATTTCACACGACATTGTCGTATGGACTGTAGGAAGTCCATGTCTAAATTTGACTCGACATGAGTCCATGGGGATGTCCCCGGTCGACTGGACTTGATGAGTCCAGGAAGGTATAATTCATACGACATGTGTAATCCATGTCTACAACTTGACTCGACATGAGTCTGTGGGGGATGTCCCCGGTCGACTAGACTTGATGAGTCCTGGAAGGTATAATTCATACGACATGTGTAATCTATGTCCACAACTTGACTCGACATGAGTCTATGGGATGTCCCCGGTCGACTGGACTTGATGAGTCCAGGAAGGTATAATTCATACAACATGTGTAATCCATGTCTACAACTTGACTCGACATGAGTCTTTGGGGGATGTCCCCGGTCGACTGGACTTGATGAGTCCAGGAAGGTATAATTCATACGACTTGTGTAATCCATGTCTACAACTTGACTCGACATGAGTCCATGGGGGATATCCCTGGTCGACTGAACCAGATGATGGTTCAGGAGTTATTTCACACGACATTGTCGTGTGGATTGTAGGAAGTCCATGTCTAAATTTGACTCTACATCATTCTAAGGGGGATGTTCCCTGTCGACTGAACCTGATGATGGTTAAGGGCAATCTTCATTCTACTGGTTACCAGATGTGATGGGGTCTAAGCGAGTTTTCATTCTACTACTCACGATGAATGTACATCATAGTCTACACTCCATTTGACCCGATGAAAGTCCAATAAAGTCAACATACTCTTAAAGAATGCACATGGGAATCTAAACACTCTACTTACCTAATGAAGGTATATAGAGGAGTCTACACACTCTAGTCATGATGAAGATTTATGGGGGTCTTCATTTCTCATTCTTCATGATCTAACATGAGTCAATGAGGGTCTTTATTCTACTAGACTTGATGAAGGTCTACAAGGGTCTTTCTTCTCATTCTACATGACATGTAGTCTGAGACCACATCGTCTGAAGACAATCAGAGTACGGTCGAATGAAATTGATGAAGGTCCACGCGAATCTTCACTCTACCTATCCTGATGGAATTTACAACTGATGATAATCCATCATTGTTGAATGGATGAGGCGACAATCCATCTTGTTATACATTGAATATAATCTTTCTAAATCGTATGTGAGAGAAGACAATTTTTTCATGTACCATGGAATTGATGGCCGTCCATCTTGTTATTTGGAAATTGAATTAACAAAATGTTTTATCATCCCGTCATGTCGAGTGAGACCACACGGGAAGGTACTACAAGCCCTTGAAGTTAAAATAGTTTGGAGTAAAGAAAGAGCTCCACTGGACTACTATCAGATAGTGTCGAGTAGACTTAGTGCCTAATTTAATGTGGCCCTATTGTCGATTATTTTAACGTTTGAATGGCTAACTTACGGCTTCTGTCTAGCTTGCTGGGGCCTTCCAACGTGACCATGGCCCATGGAGTGAGTGGATGGAGGGGGCCTGTGTAATGGGCTTATTGTGATGCGCTATTACGACCCGAAAAAGTATAACCAGCCTACACTTGATACGACAAGTACATTTCTACTTATGTGTTCCACTTTGCAGGCTCAATTGCGTACCTCAGGATCGTCAAAATAAAGCATGCTCTTCTCGAAGCTCAACTTCTCGTAACCAAGGACCGGGCCGACACAGTTCTTCAAATAATCCTCAAAACCAATCCTCTACACCGTTTCATTCCTCGACAAAGAGGCTGTACCAAGCCGAGCCATCCTGAAGCCGTGGTGCGAGAGCAAATCCGTCCGGCGCAGCAAGCCAGGGACCATCACGATGTCGGTGAACTGCTCGGCTCGAGAGGTATCCACGTGGATTACTCGGCGATCGAAGTCGGATGTGAGAGCTGATACGACGGTGCTGTCGAAGGAACCGATTGTCGCTGCTCTTTCTGGAACCGATTAGAGTGTGAGGGCTTATTGGAGAAACATTTTCTGGGTGACGTGGGACATAATTTATTCACTTGCTTTGGAAGCCCCTTACTGCAACCTTCGATGTAGGATTCTTGTTCCAATTTTGTGTTCTTGCTTCAATTGTTGAATGGACTTGATTGGAATTTGGTTTGAGATCTATTGATATGTATGTCTTTGGGGGGCTGGCCGCCTAATTTTTTAGGAGTCGTGTCCACTGGTAGGACTGCTTTGTAAGCTTCCTATTCCCAGAGCAATTGCTATGTTGTTCAAGGTAGTGTAGCTGATGGAGCTTATAGGCTTGCAAATTGAATTGTGTTTTCTGGACCTGGCGTGTCGTCTTCACTTCCCGATACTGTGATTGAGTTATGGGAGAGGAACTCGTTGAGGTGAAAGGGTCCGGTAAGGTTTCTACTACGATAGTTTGAAAGGCAACAGGCGTGATAATTAGAAAGCCTAGATCTTTCTGCTTCTTGTTCAACACTAGTAGTTGAGTAGTAACAAGTTGTAAACTTGAAGTAGAGCTACCAGCAATGCAGTCTCCCATTCAATCGACCCCAAGAGAACACAAATTGTTTTGCTCCAACGACGACATTAAATTTGATTTGGGTATCTGTGGTGTTCTGATAGGGAGACTGGTTAAATTTGGCCAACCCAGTCGCCTCTTTCAGTTTATCAGTATGATGTTATTGCTTGTCTATTTTGAATTCTTTTATAGTTCTTTTATGAGAATGGGAATTTAGATTATGCAATTCGATAATCGATATTGGCTTGTTTTTAATAAATTATGTTCCTATTAAACATGGTTGTGTTGTAATTTGAGTATTTAAGTAAAGTTATGGAAGTTTTCGATATAATGCGTAAGGGAAAAGTGTTGAAGCCTACATTTTATCAATACAACTTATTACTTTGTGGTCTTTGTAATAGAGAACGGATTGTGGAGTCTGAGTCTTGCACTATAGAAATGGAGTCACTATCGGATAGTGTCGAGTAGACTTTTTTTAGTAGTGGGTATTGCAGGCTTGAGATGATGAGAAATTGTAATGCAAATTTATTTCAGAATGCTAAAGAGAGGTTGTGATCTAGAGACATATACTGGTACCACATCAAAGAGAGTACACGACATAACACAATACAAGAATTGGTGAAGTTGTAAGAGGATTTTCACTCTACCAGTCATCCTTGAAGGCTTCACTTACTATTCAAGACTTGAAGAAGGTCCATCATGCTACAATGGAATGAACTTGATGCATGTCATCAAGGTCATCTACGAGTCTACTGCCGAGTGGACTTGACTACTGGAGTTGACAAAAATCCAAGGTCATTATTCCTGTCTTCTCTAGTCCTAAAGAGGGTTTGGTTCCTCATACTACCATCCTTACTCTACAAGACCTAACAAAAGTAATTGAGAGTCTAATGTCGAATGGACCTCATGGAGTTCCAAAATAATTTTCATCCTACCTACTAGATGAAGGTTGGTCGATTGAACATGTCGTAGGTTCCAATGATTTTTCATTCTAGGCATGATAAAAGATTCCCTATGTAGTATAGACTTGGCAATGTTAAATCAACGTAGTATGTAAAAGATGACAAACCTTTTATGTCCTCTGGGGGAGATAACAACCATACCACGTAGTATGGTAAATCATATGCATGAAGTTATTTGTCTAATGGTACCCCAGTCAAGATAAGTCTTATTCTATCTCATGTCGAATGTGATTTTAAACAAGTGTCAGGTATCATACGTGGAGTGTCGAGTGAAATCTTTGCCAAATACTAAACTATCATTTAATGTCGATTGTGACAAGCTGTGTGTAGTATTGTTGATTGGGATATTTCTATCAAGTCTTATGTCATAAATTGAAAATTTCGATTGTTCCATTCATTACAATTACCTAGTTTTAAATTATAGTGTCGACTGGGACACCCATAACAAGTATCATATTATAACACCTACTATAGGCCCCATACCTTAGTGATTTCAACTGAGACATTCTTAAAAAGTGTAAGTCATACCTGGTAAGGTTGATAGGGATGTCCACGCCCAGTCTTCACCCGGGTACTGTCGACCGAGACAATCCTTATGCCAAGTACATTACTCCATCATATGAGGTGAATGGTAAGGAGAATGGTTCCATTGAAAGGATGCGTCTTGCTCCTGATGTTGGTCCACAGGACTCTAGTCGAATATAGTCTGAATTTGATGACAATCCATTTATGTCTTCTGAAGGAGAAGGGAATCTTCTTAACATCGTCTGAAGAAGGTAACACTTCTTTCACATAGTCTGGAAATGACGGCAATCCTCTTACGTAGTCTGAAGGGAATGACATCCTATCTATGCCATCTAGAGTAGATGATGACCATCCTAAGCAGTCTCGAATATATGACAATTATGGAGAATACTTCTTGGTTGATTGGGTATGTTGGGGATTAAGAGTTTATTCTTATGTCGATTGGAAGGAGCGTGTAAAATGGTTCAAATGATGGTCCAGATATGTCGATTGATAGGATCGTAGATGGAAAGATCTTTGCATGCTTTGAATCGCCAGTGCCCCATGGTGGGCGCCAAATTGTGGAAGCTGGTTTTCACCCGAGGTCCACAATCAGAATTTGTAGGTTTGGGGCACTAACGATCCTGCAAGACAAAGGTAGAGTGAGTGGGAGTATACTGCCCACCGGTGTGGTAGGTGCCGGGGGCACTCCGACGCTCAAGTTAGTAATGTGAATAAGTCGGTTGTACGGAGAATAAGGCTTGAAGTTACCTCAATCATCTTTTGTTTGCCGTTAGGGCAGTGTATTATGATTTCTCTGATGACAAGGAGTAGTGTCATGTCCTCCATCTTTCACTTTATGCCTTGGCTCTTCTCTTTTATAGGCCCTCCTTACGAGGGGTCATTTAAATCTCTTCTACCCGTTGGATGTGTTAATGACAGGGTTCATGACTGTAACTGCCGATTTAATGGAATTCATTACTGAAGGCGTTTTCCCAATCTAATTAATCATGAATCTGTTGACCTTCCTGAACTGTTAAATTTGTGATGGTGGGCTCTGGGCAGGTATGGCCTCTCGGTCCAAAGCTGGTTTATCAAACTAGATCTAATGGTGGGCTTCGGGGCTTTGGTTTCGTGATTGGCCCAGAGGTGGAATGACAGTTATGTCATTGGGCCCAAATTTGGCCCGTACAAGCATGCATTCTAAAAGCATAATAAGGCGCGGTAAATAAATTAATAATGATATGCGGATGGATATTTAAAACATTTTATTCCTAGAACAAATCTCTCTATTTTCTCTCCCGGCTAGCACTATTCTTACTTCTACCGAATTACATAACACTTTTAACGAAACCTCATTTACATTGAGGGGGATAGGTGAGAAGAGAAATACAAAGAGTCAAGAGGTAATATGCTGGACACGCAGGTCCAATTTAATAAATTCTAAATTTATTACAACAATTTCCAAAATTGCCCTCGCCCATCTAATATCCATCCGATATACATTATTCATACATCACATCCATGTATTCACACAAAGCATGTTATCAATCAATCTAATCCAATTAATTAATCTGAAATTAATTACCATCCAATATTCAAACAACGATTTGATTTGCGCGAGTCCAACTCGTTTTAAGAATAAGTATTCCAAGTACAAATTCTTGAATTATATCAAACTACAATATTAAATCCAATTTAATTTGTATTCAATACTAATTCTATATTTAATTCCAAATTAAATAATTACACTTTATTAATGAGCCTTTGCGACTTAGATTCTAAATTTAATCTTTACGGGTCTCAAAGCCCAATTAACATTCAATGTCAATTTTATTAAAGTCCAATGGGCTTTCAATTAATTTATAAGGCATGGAATTTGGCAACCAAAGCACAATAAGGAATCACCCTTTTGCCAAAAATCAATTTAGGCCCATTAGGCCCAATTAAATTATAAAGGCCCAATTAATTATATTTGGACTTTATGGAAATGGTTTTAGGCCAATTGGATCCAACCAATTAACCTAAACCAAACTTGGCCCATCCAAGCCCATTAAGCCCAAATACAACTTTATAAGCCCAATTCCAAATTTAGCCCAATTAATTTAATCATAATACTCCAACTATCACAATTAAATCAATTAAATGTATAGCCATAATTAATTATTCAAATTAACATTTCCAAAACACCAATTTATATAATTAATTATACTTATCATCATCAACACATGTCCAACATTATTGAATCAAAAAATCATCTCATTTCCATGCTTTCTAGCTCACGGAAATATAGGGATTTTTAAATCTGATTTCGATTTTAATCCAATTAAATCATAAATCAATTTATCCCAAGTCTTTCAACTCATCCAATGATCAAAAAACAAAAATCACCATGACTTTAGGGCATACTCAACATTCGGCCAAGCCAAAATATTGAGGAAAATTTAATCCAATTTAATTTTTATTAAATTGATCATGCATAACTCTAAGTTATCATCATTCAAGCATATTCAAACAATCAATTTCATCAAATCATGCTCAAATCAATTTTACCTAAATTTTACCCTAAATCAATTTCATGCTTAATAATGGCTCTGATACCATTGTTGAGTTTTCTAGGTCAAACCAAGATCATATTAAGCATATAGAAGTGTGAATACATCAAAGTAAAGTTGCGGAATTACTCACTTTGATCGGCTTTTGCGATGCGAAGACAACAAAAAAAATTCTTCTCCTTGAAGCTCTCGGTCACCTTTGTGAGACTCCTTTGACTGCTAGCTCTTGAGATTTTGCAATAAAATCATGAACAATTGAGCCCTAGGCTCATGGAAAATTGAGAGAGAAATGGAGAAGGCCATTCAGCCATGGAGAAAAAAGAGAGAGAGAGAAGATTGTGTTGTGTGTATTTTTTTTTTCTAAAACCATATATCAAAAATCCTAACCAAAATTTGGTAAAAGCATTTCCAAAAAGCTTAAACCAATTTTGGAGGCAAAATTACATTTATTGCCCAGAATACCACCACAATCATGAATAGTGACTGGTTGTCAATCACCAAAATGTGATTTGACATCCATCACTAAAGTGACATGTGATGTGACAAGCGATGTGACTTGTGGCCGCACTTGATTCAAAATCGGAGTGGCCTCGCAAACACATTCCGGGCTCGGGTTCGTTAATTCCGAATTAACGAATTTTCCGTTGCGACGTAATTAAATCAAATTTAGTTAAATAATTATGCCTAGCAAAATTACTATTCACATCGCTAGCGAATTAATTCTAAATTAACTCGTTCGCTCGAATTAAAATCTAATTTTAATTCCTTGTCGAAATCTAATTTCGTATAATATATCAAATATATTATTTTATCGATTAATTCCAAATAATCGTTCTCTTTCTTTAAATAATATTTTATCCCATATAAAATATCTCCGTAATTAATCCTAGATTAATTTTCTCTTTCTTATAATTAATCCTAGATTAATTATATATGAGTCATACGTCATCGGTGAATCTTCGAAAGTGACCCACGAGATCCCTTGATATGTTGGCAGTAAATCCAGTCGTTGGACATCCGAACACGTACGTACCTAGTACTACGTTTTTACCGATTTACAAGACATGGTTGGCTTCTAGCAAAGCACCGTGCCTTCCCAATTCTCCAGAAATATTCTTAAAGGAATATGTAATCTATATCAGGCGTATTATACGTAGTATTGCGTATTGCGATCCAGTATCGGATGTCACATGCAAGGCCTGGGGCTGGAAATGTGTCTGCCCCGTACGAAGGATAAATCGGATCTCTGGTAACTAGTCTCTATAATCGGATAATCATGACATAGTCATATTATCCCGATGACTGCAGTACAAAATAGTACTAGTTTCGTATCCTGCGTGATCATCATCTCCATATGACTGAAGTGATACTTTCATCTTGACATCACACCCAATACACTACGATTCTCAATATACCCAGAAGAGGCGTACATAGAACCTGTTAAAGCCCTGGACGACCAAAACTAAAGTATATTGATTGTCGCAAGTATTAGCGATGTAAGTCTCAGGTTAAGACCAAATACACCTACCCTAATTCGGACTTCCATAGACACATAGTCATACTACCAATGGAATTCCGAGGGGTCTTTCCGGAGCGAAGCTGTTTCCGTACCATCGGTACACACAACCTCCTATTACACTTGCATAAGTATCCAATAACCAAATATATGAGAACTATGTCGTTATGCTCCCATAACACGCACAAGTACAATACTAGTCTATTCCGCATTATCGATGTCCAATCTCGATAATATTACGACTAGGGATGTTTTAATGATTAAGCCTTAGTGGATTAATACTGTCACATATCTTATTAATCCAGAACTAATCATATGGACTTTTATCATTTATATATCCCGGTAATCCAATTACAAATGATAAAAGAGCAATTTCCTTTGTCACATAGTTAATTTGTACAACAACACCATGTTCTATACAAATAGTGATGATATGGGTCATAATTGTCCAACACGCCGAACGTGATACAACATGAAGTAGTGTTGCCCCAAGGTTTACAAGGACAGGGTCAAGACCATATCCCATTTTTAAGGGGACCATAACCACCACATATAGGGGTGTCATTCAATTGAAACGATGTGTTGAGAGAACAAATGACTGAGATTCTTCAAAATTAATTTGGTTTGGAGGTGAGGCCAATTCGGCTGAGATATCAGAAACCGTATCTGGATTGGATTGATTTAGCGTATCCATGGCCCATGAATTATAAAATACCAGAATTCACTCTGTTCACAGGATCTGGGGAAGTTTCCACTATATAACATATATGACGGTTTACTCTTCAGTGTAAATAGACGAATGATTTCCATAAATTGTGATTATTACATGGTTCGTTATCAGGAATAGCTTTTTCCAGGTGTATCAGCCTACCACCCAATTCGGTAGAGAACTGACACCAAATGGAACTGTTATTCTATCCGCATTTCTATAAAACCGAGTCTGAAGTGACCTTGGCCGATTTGGAAAATTTGAGACAGTTGCCAGGTGAGTGGGCCGAAACATTTTTGCAATGATTTAAAGCGGCTCGAGGTCGATGTTATATACCATTTCCAGAAAATGAATTTTTAACTTTGACTTAAAAAAGAAATTTCAAGATCGAGCTTTCTGGGACCTTCTCCAACTTACCACTAACGTAGTGAGATATGAACGTTTGTTGAACGAAGAAAAAATGAAGAATGCTAGTATGTAACATCCCCAATCTGGGAGACGTTACCGGTAATGGATAGACCGTACTAACCCCATAAGCCTCTGTCTTTCTAACTATACACTACACTATTACTCTTTTATCAATCAACATCTTAAGTATGAGACTAATGACCAAAGCTTATCAACATGAAATACAAATTCAATAAATATGACTGTAAACTTAATAACATTTGTTTATAATGACTTTCACATTACTCGAGGCTAATACATGACTTTTGATTGACTATGACTTGGACTGGTGGACTCCAAACCCTAGTGACTGCAACAGTATCTGTCAACCCGAACTCGTCATCCGAGAGTACCTGCAAAACAAGGAAACTGAGATGGGCGTTAGATCGCTATTTGATCTAAGTGAGTGGACAAAAAACTGAAACACTAAAATAAAATCATTTTGTTCTAAAACCAAGGTTTCAGCAAAATGACTTATATGAAAACTTTGTTTCTAAAAACTTCACTTGAAATCTCTTTAATAAAACTTCTCTTTCTAAATCTGCTCTTGAAAGTCTGGTTTCTGAAAACTATTTTCTAAACTCTTATTTCTGAAAACTGCTTTTTGGAAATCTGGTATCTGAAAAACTTGACGTATGAGGGCGTTACATATCGCCGTCCCCTCATACGCCTATCTGGAGCCAGGAATGCAAAATCATGACTTTGGTGTTGGGTTTTCTAGGTCAAACCAAGATCAATTAAGCAAGAAATCATGTGAATACAACAAAGTAAGAATGCGGAAAATACGCACTTTGATCGGTTTTGGATGTAGGAGATAACAAAAATCCAAGCCTTTGTGTTGTGCTCCAACCTCCCCTTTGATGTATGTAAAGCTTCCAAGCATCTCCTTAAATTCCAAACTCATGGATATGTTTCCCTATCACCTTTGTAAGACTCATTTAATGTGCTAGCAATGGAAAATTTTTGCAACAAAAATTTCCCCTTCTCTTGTGTATGTCTCGGCCAAGCCAAGAAGGAGAGAAAAATTGGAAGGCCATTCGGCCAAGGAGAGGAAAAAAATGAGAGAGAGAAAAAAAAAATGTGTTGTGTATTTGATTTCAAAAATCAATTACCATTTACCAATTTTCCAAAAAGTTGGTACAAGTCATTATCACATCAACTTAAATAATGCTTGTGTAAGAAACAAGCAACCATCAAAATCTCATCTACTTCTATCAACAAAAAGTTGATAAAGTTGACTAGGTGATGTGACAAGTGTGGGCCCCACTTTAATTCAAAATCGGAGTGGGCCCGCAAACACACCCGGGCTCGGGTTCGCTAATTCTGAATTAACGAACTCTCCGTTGTGACGTAATTAAATCAAATTTAATTAAATAATTATGTCTAGAAAAATTACTATTCACATCGCTTGCGAATTAATTCTAAATTAACTTGTTCGCTCGAATTAAAATCTAATTTTAATTCCGCGTCGAAATTTAATTTCTTTTAATATATCGAATATATTATTTTATCGATTAATTCCAAATTAATCGTTCTCTCACTTCTAATAGTATTTTATCCCAAATAAAATTTCTCCATAATTAATCCAAGATTAATTTTTTTATCTCATCTAATTAATCCCAGATTAATTAGGTTCGAGTCATACGTCATCGGTGAATCTTCGGGAAGCGACCCATGAGATCCCTGGATATGTTGGCAGTAAATTCGGTCATCGGAATATCCGATTACGTGCGTACCTAGTACCACATTCTTACCGATTTATAAGACATGGTTGGCTTCTAGCAAAGCGCCGTGCCTACCCAATTCTCTAGAAATATTCTTTTAAGGAATATGTCATCTGTGTCAGGCGTAGTATACGTAGTATTTCGTATTACGATCCAGTATCGGATGTCACATGCTAGGCCTGTGGCTGAATTGTGTCTGCCCCGTACGAATCACATATCGGATCTCTGGTAACTAGTCTCTATAATCATATAAACATGACCTAGTCATATTATCCCGATGACTGCAATACATAAAATTACTATTTCCGTATACTACGTGATCATCATCTCCATATGACTGAAGTGATACTTCCATCTTGACATCACACCCAATACACTACGATTCTCAATATACCCAGAAGAGCTGTACACAGAACCTGTTAAAGCCCCGGACGACCAAAACCAAAGGATATTGATTGTCGCAAGTATTAGCGATGCAAGTCTCAGGTTAAGACCAAATATACATACCCTGATTCGGACTCCCATAGACATATAGTCATACTACCAATGGAATTCTGAGGGGTCTATCCAGAGTGAAGTTGTTTCCGTACCATCGGTAAACACAACCTCCTATTACACTTGCATGAGTATCCAATACCCAAATATATGAGAACTATGTCGTTATGCTCCCATAACACGCACAAGTGCAATACTAGTCTATTCCGCATTATCGATGTCCAATCTCGATAATACTACGACTAGGGATATTTTAATGATTAAACCTTAGTGGATTAATATTGTCTCATATCTTATTAATCTGGAACTAATCATATGGACTTTTATCATTTATATATCCCGGTAATCTAATTACAAATGATAAAAGAGCAATTTCATTTGCCACATAGTTAATTTGTACAACAACACCATGTTTTGTACAAATAGTGATGCTATGGGTCATAATTGTCCAACATTTAGGGCGTTACGTATTGCCGTCCCCCAAAGCATGCCACTCATATCCCTGAAACAGATGGTCTTAGGGCATTACGTATCGCTGTCCCCCAAGCCACTGAACTAGAGCTGACAGTGCTGATCAATGATACTACCTGACCGTGAAACTAGGGTCTATGGGCGTTACGTATCGCCATCCCCTATACCTGCTCTAGGATCTGGGGGCGTTACGTATCATCGTCTCCCCAGTCCTCTACATGTGCACATGTCTCTGTCTGTCAATTCCAAACTGTATCAAGTTACATACTGGGGTGGGTTTTTCCCCTGTGCCCCAAAAACATAAAACTCATGTTTAAAAACATTTGTTTTCTAAATCATTTCTTAAACATGCTGAGCAAACTGTAATTGATAAAGAAATTGGCTAAAGGGCCATTTGTTGGTCGCGTGTCGCGACGCGAACTGTCCAGTGAAGTGCCTAAATTTTTGTGGGCGCGTCACGACACACGAACCTTCCGCATCGTGATGCGACCCACACCAGAGGCATTCCTGGGTAGTTTTCCCAGATCGCGTCGTGACGCGGGGCTCCCTGTGTCGCGATGCAAGGCCAAATTCTGGCCTAAACCTTCATTCATCCACACTTAATTTTGCTTCAATACCGAAGACATATCTCCTCACAAGCCAATAACCTTAACCAACATTCGAAACATCATCAAAATCATTCTCAACATCATCTTAAGTCAAAACCAAAACCTTTCTTTCATTTCATACACAAATTTAGCAAGTTGGGGAATTCACAAAATCACCATTCTCATAACAATTACTCAATCATCATCATTTTCAAATTCTTAACATACTACAACTATTAAATCATTAAAACTCAAAGTATTTCAATTTGGATCATAATCCCTTACCTTATTTTACTTGATTTTCTTCATCCTCTAAGCTTCAAGAATGGAACCTTCATTTGCTTCTTCCTCTTCTTTCCCCTATTTTTCTTCTTATTCCTTCTCTTATTCTTCTTCTTCCATATTTTTCCCCTCTCTCTCTTTCTCAAACCTTTTATGAAATGGAAAATAGTGACTTCCTTTTATACTTGGGTATTTTTGAAATTATCAAAAATGGGGAAGAATTGGGAGATTTGTAGAAATTTGAAGAATTCTCTAGAATGGCCCTCAGGTACTATTCATCTAAATTTTTTATCTGCATTTTTGACTCACTTCTGGTTTGAATTTAGAAAAATGTACAACGCAAAAGTTATAGATCTCGATCTCAGCTTTCCGACGATATAACGTTCATAAATATCAGAGTCCATATAAGAAAGTTACGGCCCAACTACCATGGGCTATACGGAGTGGAACATCGTAGAATCCCACATCGAAGTTTCAAAGAATTTACTGTCAATCCATAAAGTCATCTTATGAATGTATATACGTTTGGACATAATTTTATATTACGTAGTACTCATCCCGTGATGTAACAGTTCTACAATCAACAGTAGTAGAGACCATCGATTGCTACATAGTGAGGGGACTTATTATAGGAATATAAGTTATGAGGTAGGGGAAATGAATGTTGAATCGACTGACCTATGACTGGCCGAATTAATTAAGGGAAAGTCATATTCTGTAAGACTTGGGCCGAACCACGCCCAGAGATAGAAAATGATAAAAAAAAAGGACTTTTTCTTTTGACGTCACTAAAGTTGATGCCATATTCGATCAATTATATAAAGATAAACAAATTAAATTAAGTGAACGACATAAATTGCCAAGCCCCGAGCAAGTTAGCGGCAAGAAATATTGTAAGTGGCATAATGCATGGTCTCATTCAACTAACATTTGCCTTATGTTTCGAAATGTGTTACAAGATGCCATAGAATCTGGACGAATAACGTTAAAAAAAATGACAAGATGGATATGGACGACAACCCGTTCCCTAAACCGTTGGAATTGAATATGATTAATTCTGACCTAACCAAGATGAATTTGCCAAAATTTAAGTTGGTCTTATATGAAGATCAGAATGACCAATGCCCTAGTGCTCTTGAGAGGGTAGAGTTGCACCAAGAAGGAAATGTTCCACAAAATTTGTGTATTCGCTGTCAAAACAGTATAGAATGGATGAAAGAACTGGAAGAAACTTGTGGAAGGGGTCCACCGAAAAGGGATCCAGCAGCATGGTATCTAGAAATAGCGCGTGGATAAATTTTTGAAGCTAGACAATCGGTAGAATAAGTGTGGTAAATCCCTAGGAACTTGGAAAAGGGTATTTGGGTTTAGTATTGGGAATAATAGCACGTGATCGTAATTCTTTATAAATATATTTATGTGCAGGATAGGGATATACCTGTAGGACATGCGTTGCCAATATTAGAACATGTTCTTAATGATTTTGACTTTAATTAATTATCATAGGAATATAGGTAATTGAATTACATTAGGCATTTCTACCTGACAATCGGAAAAGACTTGTAGATAAATTAGCGTTCTAGGTTAATAACCCATACTAATTGCTTAATTGGATAAAAAAGTGTATAAAACTTGTTCGCATGCTTAGGTGAAGTTGCAACCCTAAATTCTCATTTTCATAAAGTATTCCAAAGTAATATTAATTTTCAATTTTTATTTTATTAGTTTAATCAACTCTCTCTTACATCAATTGTTTAGTTTTAGTTAAGTTAGGTCTAATTTTAATATTAATAGGATTAATAATCAGTCAATGTGGGTTCGATATTCGACTTTTTATCAATATATTATTTGAGTGATACGTGCGCTTGCGTCCGGTAATAAAATCACGATCACCTATATGATCCTTCACAGATTACCTATGTAGGGAGCCTACCCACATTAAATTATAACTGTGGACATGCACGGTTGGAATCCTTACACTCGAGTGGCCATTTGGATTTTGTATAAGCACATGCTTTGTGATGGTAATTAGACTTAAACCTAGGACTTGAAGTCGATATTTGGTTCTAAGTCCAACAATAGTACCATCGGGCTAATTGCCTTTTATGAAGGTGCTTTGTACGCTTTGGGAGAATGTAGGAACCCGTATGATTCCTCACGACTTTTTCCTGGTAGAGACCCATGTAGGATTGTGGTTTTGGGCATGCACGATCGAAATCTTAACACTCGGATACCAAAGGTATGCGCTCAAAATCTACATCCTAGGTTTGAATCTCACCAAACATAAAGACATGCACGATTTATACCAACATTCACATGTTCAATTAAGTGCAAGCATTTCAATCATACATGTTCACAACCACAATCATACGTGTGTAGGCTCTCAACAAAGATAAAGCCATGAAGGATCATTCGAGTCCTACGCCGTCTTAAATTGGAAAATACTTTCAATAATATTGTTTTTTAAAAAAAATCAGATGTGAACTCTTGATAACTCTTCCAAATATTAATTACTTATAAAATCTTTAATTCCACCACCCAAATGATGCTAGATGTCATTTAATTTCTATGAAAATACCTTTAATCAAACTATGGTGACCCGCTCTTTGCACCATTTGAATAAAATTTGAATATTATTTTTATACTAATAAAAAATTTTGAGAACTGATTAGAATTTATATCTTTTAAAATAAAAAATATTCCTATGTGCTGCTGTAGAAAGAAACGAAAAATCTTATATGGCGTTTTAGGAAAAAAAATGAATTTTTTATATATAAGCATGAGGCCCGCTCATCTTATAAAAATAAAAATAAAATAAAATGAGAAGGAATCTAATTATGAATGAGATTTGTATTTTTTAAATAAAAGAAAAATCATATATGGTACTTTAGGAGAAGAACAAAAAATTCATATGTGGCGCTTTAGGAAAAAAACACTGAACTTTTATATATATTAGTGTAGGTAACTCTTTGAGAGAATTGAATAAAATTTAAATACTATTTTTTTTTTATATATAATAATGAAGATTTGAGAATGAATTTAATTGTAAATAAAATTTGTATCTTTTAAATAAATAAAAAATTACCTCTTAAGAAAAATCTTAAATGATGACTGTCTGGGAGGAAATTAAGACACTGAATTTATATATATATATATATATAAAGAGAAAGATTATACCTTTGAAAAAACGAATTAAAGAGTTATTAGAGTTATAACATGCATACAGTTATGGATAGCCACCGTGGTAACAGGCAATGAGAAAAATTATGGTTATGAACCCAAATTCGAATTTCCATAGGAATAAGATCTGTGACTTAATTATGGAGAGCAGTGGATTGTGACCCTTCGTGCTATCTCACTCGAGATTTTATTTATCAGCCTGTTAGATGACGAAAATTATTGTGGGACCCGCCTGCTGTGAGAGAGATGTCATATACACCCGGCACATGATATACCACCTCGTTAGATGGGCACCGCTCAATAAATCATCTGGCGAGTTTGATTTTTCCTCGTACCCAAAAAGAATACATACGAATGCAGACTTAATTTTGCATTTTTAATATGTTACCTAACTTGAAGTTTTGTCATTGTGAAGATAAAAACTGCTCGAATTAATTTAATGATTAAATTTGTTGAGAATCATTATATATAACTAGTAAGTCATCAATTCACCTGCGTGGCCACATTATATGAATATATATTTTTTTTAATGATAAATCAAAACATCAATTATTGAAATCGTTTATTAATTTACAGTGTGAATTAGATAGGAACAACTCGTAGGTAGGTGGAATGATGTTGAAATATCATTGTTTATTAATAAGAACTTCTTAAGAGGTTTGTTTACAATTTAAAATGAACACTGGTGTCGAAATAATATTATATATATTTTTAAAAGTTTAAATAATGCAACCGACAATTAAAGAAATTTATTTATTTATGTGAGTGGGTAAAATTCATTATATCAACTCAAGTTCTTTCATCAAGTAAATTTGTTAGCACCCACATATGATATCAATTACTAGGAGTGAATAAATGGCATGTCAAATCGAGTTGGTCAAAGTAAAAATTAAATCTGAACTTGAAAATAAAAAATGATACATGGATTTGATCGGGTCGGATCTAAATTTAAAATTTAAAAACTCAATTTAAAAAAAATAAAAAAAATTAGGTCGTGTCGAGGCATGGAATTCTAATAATTTAATTATCTCTTATAATATATATATAGTCGGGTCGAGTCAGGTCAGGTCAGGTGAGATCAAACCTGATTTTTGAAAAATCCAAGACCTGATTTGTACCCATTGGATCAAGTTGAGAAAAAATCGAGTTAATGATTTTGATATCCTCAATATATGGACGGCAAAATCTGGACCCGGACACGGGAAAAATTATCTAGATCCGGATTCGGATATGGAATCCGTATAAAAATAAAAATTAAATTAAATTTATCAATTAACATCATGAAAAATCCTATATTATCATAAATGAAATTCACTAAAATAAAAAAAAAATTGAAATTCTTAAAATATTATTAAAATTAATCCAATTCATGTAAAAATTATCAATTAATTTCATAAAATAACTTAAATTATATTTATTTTTTATTTTTCTTTAAAATTAACCGGATCCGGGTATCCAGATCGGCAATTATGTGAACTCGGGTCCGAACGGGTCTTCAAAATCAAGACCTGAATCCATAAAAATATATTACGGACTCGAGTACTTCCGAACCCGGATCCGGACCGTATCCGGATAATTCTGCCATCCTTACCTAAACCTGAGCAAATCATATCGAGTCGGATTATCTAACTTGACCTGATTTTTTTAATGCCCAAAGGTATCATATTTTATAAATTTGATTAATAGTTTTGTTTTCTTTCATTTTATTATTTTTGAAAATGTTTGTATTTTATGCTTTTTTATATAAACAATAAATTCAATCAATTGAAAAGTATTGATGGTGGTTTTTCACCTCGATGAAGTTCAAATATCGAGGAGGTGAAGAATTGGGTTTGTAATTGGCCAAAAGAGAATGATGAGGGTCTAAGGGCCTAGAGAGGCTAAAGTCAGATAGAGGACCCAACTCCACTATGCGGAGGAGTTCTCTCGATGGCAGAATCTGCTGATGATGAAGTAAGTAGGGACTCCGACCCGACCTGAAGAGGAAGTGTCAGTTTTGGCAGCATTTGATTGTTTGTGGAAGTCGACTCGATGTAGTTCATGCTTACCCACCCGACCTGGTTGAAGAAGTCAGAAAGTTTCATCAAACATCATTCTCTTCGGCATGCCGACCCAAGGAACGAAGCTGAGACCACATGAATGTTATTCTTGAGGTCATAAGAAGTATGTCCTACTCGGAAGTTTGAGCTTTTAGAAGGCTAATGTGACAGGAGAAAGTCAACGGATCTCATTGGGAAGAAACTCTACCAGTTAGAACAGTACCATAGTAGTTGAACCACAGATTGTCACGTCAATAAAGTGTGCAACAGTGGCTAAAAGATTGAAGTGATGGATTTCGATGACAGAGGGTTATTAAGTCAGGTGTCAGAACGACTGTTCGTTGAGTGGTAAGGAAAAAGAGCATGGGACAATGAGGGTCTGACGGTGACGGTTGATGTCATGGGTTGGTGGAATAATGAATTTGGAAGCCTATATAAAGGGGTTGAAGCCACAGATTCAAGGGTTATCATTTTTCGTGTCTCACTACTTGTAATAGAGGTAAGAACTTTTGAGTTAGAGAGAGAGAAAAAGTCGATCAATTCCTGATCACTTGAGAGATTTATACCAGACTTGTCACAAGACCCAAGGTGTTTAATTTTCAATCTTGTTTTACTTCCCCACTTGTAGCCCAGGTCGGTCTTGACCCCGAACAAGTAATAAAATTCCTCTATTTTTTACCCATATAGACGTAGGTTGGAGCCACTCTCTGCTGAATCACATAAATCTCTATCTGATTTCCTCCTCTGCTTGCCAAGTTTATTTTCGGTTCCCTACTAACCAAATAAATTAACAACTTGAGGAAGGTTTGTTCAGGGGATCGATTTCCCAAATTTCCATTGGAACGAAAAACAGTCATCAACAGTTGGCACCGTCTATGGGGAATAGTATAAAAAATAGCAAACACACTAAGACGATGGTAGAAGACAAAAACCACAGATCTTTGGCGTTTTCACTGGTGGAGTGGATAGAAAAATGGAAGAAAACCTGCGATTAGAAAGGGAGAATGCATGAATGAAAGATAGGTGACACAAGCTTTTATGAAAACCATGATGGAGAAGATCGAGAAGTTATGGAAGAAACATGAGAACAAGTGTAAACAAGCCCCAATATGAGCGAAGAAATTGCTAGTGGAAATATGATAGCCGGTGTGGAAGAGGATTGAGAAATTTAGAAGTGCTCATAAAGTATGGCTAGTGATTGTGGCTAGTATGAGGAAGAAGATGATAGACAAACCCCAGAATCGTACAATAACAACCTGTGTTTTGGGGAAAGTGAATTAGATCAATATCCGGAACGGAGGCGTAAAACTGTTAGGAGTAGGAGATACCATACTCGGAGAAGTGAGTAATGAATCTCTCGGTCGAGGGCAGGAGAACACTGAAAGTCAAATGAAAGATTGTTTCGGAAGAAGATGAAGAAATTGGAAGAGATCACGTGGGGAAGTGCTTGGGGTTATCAAGATATGGAGGCAACGTCCCCTTTCACCAAAAATTTTTGGGGATGGAGTTCCAAGGAGATTCACCATGCTCACGATGGACATCTACAAGGGTAACACATACCCTAAATCCCTTGTTGAAAGATTTATTTTGCTCTTGGAAATCTAAGACGTGGTCTGAAAGGCAGTCTACAAGGTATTCCTACTAACCTTGGGGGAGTCGGCTAGTTTATTGTTCAGAAATCTGACTCTAGAGAGCAATGATAATTTTTCGCAGATAAGGAAGTCCTTTCGTGCGCCACTTTGAGGGAGCATGCTCACCAATGAAGATAGTCAGATTGCTACGGATGATGAAGTAGCGTGATGATGAGCCGCTGAAGAGTGTCATCGATAGATACAACAGCTTAGTATTAGAGGTCGGGGCATACGATTCCCCAGAGACGTTAAAGAGCTTTAAATGAGCTTTAAGGGTTGGGAGATTGGTCCCACCTAAGGATCCAGGAGATACCTGATTATGCCACGGCTCTGGAGCAGGCAATGAAGTTTGTGTTATTGGAAGAAGAATAGAAGATAGCCCGATGGGTAGCTGCTCGGGTGAAGAATGAGCCAAAATGAGTAAATCAACGAGACATTGGTAATGGTCAGAGAGGACCAGGCTTGAGGTAGAGGAAGTTTAGGCCAATAACTCAGGATAACTCAGTACCCGAGAGGAGGCCCTCGATCAAGGTCGCCATGTTATTGGGGGTATGGCCTACACTGCCTTCAATAGGCTATTGGCAAAAATAGCTCATGAGATACAAGATAAGGGCCTGCTGACATAGCCCGACCCCATAAAGTTCCCAATGGAGAGAAAAGATAATCGGGCATATTGTGCATATCACAATGTAAGGGGATATGCCACTAAGAGATGTAAGGACATGCAGAAGCATGTTGAAGACCTGGTGAGGAATAGCTACCTCAAGGAGTGCATTGATCATGAAGCCATTAAAATCAGGAAGCGAAGGGAACAGAGGCCTATGTTCACAATAGCCAGGGGAAGGACGTTAGTTGTAGATTCAAACCGTGCAAGAAAGAATTGATGCTGAATCAATAGCCCTGAGGTAATGACTACGGAGAGAGTCCCGATGATTTAGAAAACCAGGTAGGTACCAATAATGTTTACTGAGGAAAATGCTCAAGGAATGAGCAACCCTCATAATGATGTGCTAAAAATCAATGCCAATATCAGTGGTTCAGAGGTGGATAGGATATTAGTGGGCCTCCGGAGTGTAGTGGACATCATATCAGTGAGGCCCTAAACAGTTTGGGCAGAGAGTTCACTACTTTAATTCAAGATGCAACCATGTTATATTGGTTTAGAGGCACAATAGTTGTTTAAGAGGGACTGGTACAACTAACAATGACCATTGGAATAGCCCACATACCCAGATCATTATGATGAATTTCATTATTGTGGATTGTTTGAGCAGCTACCAAGTGATTTTGGGAAGGTCATTCATGATGAAATCGAGGGCAGCTATATCGAGCCAATACTTGAAGTTGAAGTTCATGAACAGAGAGAGAGTCAGGGTAGTATGTGGGAGCCAGAAGGTTGCTAGGATTTGTTTTACAGCTGTATCAAAAGAAACCATATGTATTGAAGATTGTTTAGGGTAGAAGAGGAAAGAAATAAAAGAGGGCGCGGTGGAGGTAGAGTCGGCTGATCCCCGACCCGAGGACTCCCCTCAGTGTGGAGAAAAAAGGATGAGCTGATCTAGTAGAGATTTTTTGCTCATGGAAGACAGTCAAGGACGGGGTCGGGTTGGAACCTAGTCTGAAGAAGAAGTTGGTGGACTTCTTGAAGGAATATGTAGGCGTTTTCGCATAGGGTCACGAGGATATGCCTGTAATAGATCCTTGGGTCATCAGTCACCATTTGGAGATAGATCAGGCTCATAAGCCTATGATGTAAAAGAGGACGACCTTCAACTAGGATCGGTATACGGTGATTCACACAGAGGTGGATAAGTTGATGAAGGTCGGGTTTATCAGATAGGTCAAGTACCCAAAGTGGGTATCAAATATTGTCTTGGTGAAGAAGACCTATGGGAAGTGGAGGATGTGTGTGGATTTATCCGACTTAAACAAGGCCCGCCCAAAGGATAGTTTCCTTCTCCCAAATGTGGACTAGCTGGTTGATTCGACTGCTTGCCATAGGATGCTGAGTTTTATGGACGGCTTCTCGGGATATAACCATATCAAAATTCATCATGATGATGAAGAGAAGACGGCCTTCGTTACATATCAAAGGCTATATTGTTATAAGAAGATGCCTTTCAAATTGAAAAACTTGGGGGCAACGTATCAGAGGTTAGTGAATCGGATTTCAAGCCCCTCATCGGGAAGATAATTCAAGTCTATGTCGACGACATGATAACAATGGTTGTAATACCTGAGGACCATCTGATGGACCTCATAAAAACTTTCGAACTCTTGAGGAAGTATAAGATGGGGCTGAACCCGGACAAGTATGCCTTTGGGGTATCTTCAGGAAAGTTTTTGGGGTCCATGGTCAGTGCGAGAGGCATTGAGGGAAACCCATAAACGATCAGGACAATGCTGGATCTAAAATTCCCAATGATGGTGAAAGAGGTGCAGAGCTTGATCGGTCGGGTAGTAGTGCTCAACCGATTTATCTTAAAGGCCACTGATAAATGTCATATCTTTTTCCAACTGATTAAGAAGGCAAGAAATGAAGTCGAGTGGAAGAGCAAGTGTGAGGATGCATTCCAACAACTCAAATGATACCTGACCCAACCCCCACTTATGACTAAGCCAATTCCAGGTGAGATGTTATTTATGTATTTAACTGTTTCAGAATATGCTATAAGTTCAGTGCTAGTATAAGAAATAAACAAAATTCAGAGGTTGGTGTATTACTCTAACAAGGCCTTATTAGATGTTGAGACCCGATACCCGGTCCATGAGCTGATGGCCATATCCTTAATTACTGCGGTAAGGAAGTTGCATCTATACTTCCAACCTCACCCCATCGGAGTATATACCGACCACCCACTCAAACAATATTACATTTACCGGAGACCTCAGGTCGTCTTATAAAATGGGCGGTAAAATATAGTGAGTATGATATATCATACTTACCTCGAGTGTCAATCAAGGAACAAGGTTTGGCTGACTTTGTAGCAGAATTTACTGAGCACCAAGTCATGGTAATCAAGGGAGAGAAGTGGAAACTACTTGTTGATGGGTCGGTTAGCTCGCAAGGGTGCAAGACTGGTATCATTCTCAGAAATGAAGAATGAGAGGAGCTGCCTTACGCACTAAGAGCTACAGTACACACTAAGGTTTGCGTTTGAGGCAACCAATAATGTGGTTGAGTATGAAGCGATCCTGGCCAGGCTGAGGCTTTATAAGGCGATCGAGGTAATAGATCTAATAGTGAAGAGTGACTCTCATCTGTCCGTTTAGCAGTTGAATAATGGGTTCCAGGCAAGGGAACCCAATATGATAGGTTACCTCATGGAGGTTAAAAAATTGGTCAAAGAAATATGGAATGTGACCTTTAATGAGGTCGGTCGAGAGAATAATCAATAGAAATATTCATTGGTTCGGTCGTCCATCAAGATGAAGATTCCTCGGATTATCCCATTGGAGATCCTATAGCCAAAAAGCGTAGGAGAATCGAATATGATAGAGGGAGAGTATCAAGATAAACCGACCTGGATGGACCCGATCAAGAGATACTTAGATTCTAGGGACTTACCGGAGGACAAGAAGGAGGCGAGAAGGTTGAAGTATTGAAATGCACAATTTTTCCTGCTAAACGGGGTGCTATACCGCATGGGATACATAATGCCATATCTGAGGTGTCTTGATAACAAGGAGACGAATTACTGACCGGCGTAAACACACACGTATAACGCAAGCGCACGTATCGTTCAAGTAGTATAAAAATATCGATCCCACGAGGACTTAATTCCTACTGTTGTTATTAATTATTGAATCTATTTATTTACAAATATCTAATTGAGAGAGAAGAGAATGATTACTTGATTGATTTGATTGATTGTAGAATTGCTAAATAAATAAATAAATAAAAAGACAAAAGAAAATACTAAAGAAAATAACAAAAGACACAAAGATCTAGGGTTGTGAATCATTCTAATATCATTTAAAAGATGAAGTGGTTATTTCATATTTGTGTAATAAATTAGTTTACTAACCTGGAACACAAAATTATGCAAAAGCCTATGTCGATGGTCAGACGCAAATACCCAGTTTAACCCAATTGAACCACATGTCTATGTCAACCAAATTATCTGGATTCATTAAGTTTAAGTTCCAATTATGGCTACCCCCGCCCGACAGGTATATGTCTATCCTGTAAGGAAATCTATTAAAGGGTTATCTATCCTCAAGGAAGATCGTGGGCTATTAAGTCTAAGGCTGAAACCTAAAATCCCTATGTCTAGTTCATTTTAGATTTACCACATCAATCTTATTGGTGATCAGACAACAAAAAGCATTAAGCTTAAGACTTAATAAGTAAACCTTTAAATTACCTAAACTATAAAATAACCCCTTATAAACCGGTGATATTAGAATTCATCACAACCCCAGATAACTAACACATAACTAGGGCTAATAAAAACTTAAAAGTAAAAGACATAAAGTAAAAATGCTGAAAAGTAAAAGACATAAAGTAAAACCTGAAAAATAAAATAAAATAAAATGCTAAGGTAAAAGGAATTACTTTTACTATTTACTATTTTAGATATCTCCCATAAAATAATATATAAACTTGTGATAATATTACCAACCGACCAATCTGGTGGTATCCTTTATTAGTTAGGTTTAAATCAGATTAAAATGAATTACCAACCGACCAATCTGGCGGTATCCTTTTTAAGTCAATATTTTAAATAGTGAATATATTATTTTTAAGGGAGATTAATCTAAATAGTAACAGTAAAAGAATTACCTTTCACCCTAGCTGGGGAAGTTACCTCCTCATGGTGAATAGCAAAAATCGTAAAAAGTAAAAAATAAATAAATAAATTACTATATTAACAAAACGTAATTAAAATTATTTACAAAACTAAAAACTAAAAGAAACTAGAGAGAGAAACTCTCTCTTTACATCAAAGAGATGAGAGAGAGTGATGCATCTAAAACTGAAATCTCGAGCTCAATTTATAGGTACGGATAGGCATCGGGCGTCGCGACGCTGAGGCCTTTGGAGTCGCTACGCCAGCTTCTGTCGACGTGGCACGCTCTGGTTCGTCGGTTGCAGATTCTGGATAAGATGATAAGGTGACACGTGGCGAGGTTGTTGGAGACTCAATTATTGTGACACGTGGCGGCTTCTGATTGGTCGGCTAGATTCTTATCCCCCACGTGTCAGATAAGGATTAGATAGCCAATAATTGATGCTGACTTGGCGCTGACGTGGCGCTGACATGGCGGTGACTTGGCGCTGACGTGGTGGTGACGTGGCGACACGTGGGAAAGGGACTGTCGGCACCATATGATTGCGACACATGGCACTTCCTGGTTGGCTGATGATTACGTGGCGGTGAGGTGGCAGTTTGACTTGGTCAGAACCTGGTGATGTGGCTGATGACGTGGCAATGACATGGAGTGACACGTGGCACACGTGGCGATGATGACTGTCGGCACCGTAGGATTATGACACGTGGCACGACGCATTTTAGCAGATCGACTGTGATGGTGACACGTGGCACGGCGCACGTTAGCAAAGTCAACCTTTTCTCAGATTCTGATTTATGGACCCAGCGCACGTTAGCACTGTTCGGCGCATGTTAGGCGTCGCGACGCTGAATGTCTTGGCGTCGCGACGCGGGAAATTACCAAAATGCCATTTTCGTCCAATTTTCACTGTTTTGGCCCAAATCACCTCCAGAATGTCCTGAAACTTTATTTATCTACAAAATAACACAAAACACATCAAAATATTCACAAAACTCAAGAAACTATACAAAATATTAGGTTAAATGAGTGGGTATTAGTGATAGATTTACCACTCATCACACCCCCAAACCTAACATTTTGCTAGTCCTCGAGCAAAACATAAAATAAAATAACATAAACATCTTTAAAATAAAATTTAACTAAGCCACTTTCGTAGGGATCACGGTTGCATTTAGCGTATGCAACAAGCCTTTAAACCCCTAGCTGTCCCTAGTGGACGAGTTGTAGTCTCGTGAGGGTTTACAGCAATGCTACCCACAAACATTTTATAAAAGGAAAAATGTAGTGAAACTAATGCACACAAAAGCAAAAAGACAAGAGAAAAGAGAATAAAGAAGTTAGTAACTAATCAGGTGAAACTTCTACTCAAGTTACTAGTTGTTTTGTTTCTTTCTAAATTACAGAATAAGTAAATTCACCAATTATTTTTACCATTCTTCATATACACAGCCAACAAGATATTAATCAACTCATTTTTGCCCACAACAGTCACAAGTGCAGTTGATAAGCGAGTAATATTTTTGTCCTAAAGTTCTTTCAGATTTCACACCTTTTGGTAGCAATTGAATAATTTTTATGATTTTTTCTTTGATTTTTTCTCTATTTTTTTTAGTTATATATAATATCTTCCATATATGTAACGAGTGTTGGGTCGGTGGCTCCCAAACCAGTTGACTTTAGGGCACCAGGTGTTAAGACACCCCTACGGACTGAATTACTCAGACTTCAGATATATATATTTTTGCAGCATCTTTGATCCATGTAGCGAGCTTTGGGTCAGTGGCTCCCAAACCAGTTGGTTTTAGGGCACTGTGTGTTAAAACACACTTACAGACTTAAGAACTCGGATCTCGGTTTTTTTTTTTTTTACTCCACTGCTTTTTGAGATGCTTCCTCCAATTAAACTAGAGCACTGAATATTACAAACTTTTAAATTATAGCTCATGTCTGTATGTTACTATATATGTTGATAATACCTGTCAACTGAGCATATGAAGATCCATTTTAGTCAGTGTTAAGGAGAATTCACAAATTAAATAATTCAAAATGAAATAAACAAAAATTAACTTGTTTCAAAACTAGTTTTAGATACGTCTCAGGTGTGGAAACTCCTTACCCAGCTATCTCTTACCAATTTCACCTTTTTAGTCAAAATAAAAACACAAAATATTTTTGTAATTTTTTTGAAAATTTTTCAATTTGTTTTTGTATTTTTCGAAAAATTTTGGCCTAAAATTAAAAACAAGGTATGATCAACTAATTCCCTCCCCCAAACCTAAATGAGACATTGTCCCCAATGTCTTAAACAGTAAAAGGAGAGTTAAGAAGGTCGTACCTGGTTAGCTGAAAATCTACAGGAAATTAAAGGTTAAGATCCAGATTAATCCTACGCCTCTTACCACGATCGTCCTCGGACCAATTTATCTTTGAAAGGATAGGGTCAACTTGTGGTTCATAGTCTAAAAGTTGGTCAATTAGATCCGGAGCAGTTCTGGCAGTATAAAGGAGTTCTTTCATAGGTTTTGACACGAACCCATTTCTCCGGGCATCATCAAGAAACACACAAAGAAAATCATAAAATCCATCAACGTTAAATAGTCCAAGCAGTTTCTGGTGTATGTTCAAGTTCGCCCAAGATAGAACTATAAAAATTTCCTCCAATGTGCCCAAGCCACCTGGCAAAGCGATAAAAGCATCAGCACGGTTAATCATTTCTACCAGTCGTTCAGACATACCTAGCACAATAAGTTCCTCTCCGTTTGATGATCCAATAAGATTTGCCTCTGCCAAGGGTTTTGGGATGATTCCTAAAACGTGACTGCCTTCTTCCTGTACAGCCTTTGAAATGATCCCCATAAGTCCAAGATTGCCTCTGCCATATATTAAGTGCATATTCCTTACAGCTAAGACTCGACCCAATTCATGTGCTGCCTCTACGTATTGTGGTTAGTACCAACACTACTACCGTAAAACACACAGATGTTTTCAACTCGTCTTCTTGAAGTGGCTTCCATTTTTTATGTATTTCTTTCTCAAATCAGGATGCCTTCCAAAGTGAAATGACGAGCTGAATTTATAGTACCTGAAACGGGTGAGTAATAATAGCACTAGTATCTTCCATAGGAAGCTTGTTTAGCTAAACAACAAAATGAAATCGTGAAAGGTCAAAAAGTCTGGATCATGTCTACGATAATAAAGATAATTACAACAGAAAAGTGAATCAAAGCAATAATTAAGGCAACGGAATTGTGTACGCAATACGCCACTCGTTTGGTATATAAATCCATTAGGATGCGTCTCAAGAATTAATTCTTTACTCAGCCATCGCTAATGAATTGTTTCTCATCTTTGTGATTGCCAAACACCATTCCTTCTGTCTTTAAATGCTCCGTTTGTGCTTTTCCCTACAAAAATAACACATAAAATTAAAAACTCTACAACATGTATACACAAAATATGAAAACAGAAATTACAACAAATTGCATGGGTTGCCTCCCTGCTGGCGCTAAATTTTTCGTCTTCAGCAAGACGTGACTGAAATCCATCTGTTAAGGTGGTTTCAATGTCGTTTTGGATGTCCTATTAAAGACAATCCCATGAGCGTTGCTTTTGAATGGTCTCTTCCAACGGTAAGGTAGCAGAAATGTTTTTGTCCCATTTAGTGCTTGTGCCACCTTTTTGCTCCTTCTTACTCCAGTGGTTCCTACAAAGAAAGAAAGAAAATCAGGAGGTCTCGTATGGTGCTTGACTTGGAATAGGAGCTCCATTCTGTCAAGCTTCTGGGCGATATCTTTGATTTGTACTCTCCAAAACAGCGATGTTTCTCCTGAATGCTCTAGATCTTTATTAAGGTCAGACATTTGCTCCTCCATTTGCTTTGCTTCTTGTTCCACCTTTTCTTCACAGATGTAATGTAAAATTCTTGTATTCAGCTCTTCATCTGTCATCTGTGAAATACATGCTTCAAAATTGTCAACCTGAGGATGCAAAGATGTTTCTGACATTAGGTTTTCATCCTCTGATATGACTGGAATGGATAGTTCAGATAGATGTTCTTCAAACATCATGGTAAAGCATGCTCCAAGATATTCATTTTGAGGATTGAAAGTTTGATCCTCCGTTGTTGGTGCAGTTGGTACAAATAGATCAGCTTCATCCTCGTCAGAATCTGAATAATAAAAGTCAAATTGAGACTTTGCCGGTTCGGGCTCCTGAACTGATACCTCTGGTTGTTGATACTGCTCAGCCTTCTCCTCTGTTGAAGTGTCATTGTGAAATGATTGGTACTTGAAGGCTTCATCAGTGTCATCTGAAACTGGTTCTTGAGGTATGTAGTTCTGGTTTTCTGTGAATTGTCTCATTTGATCTGTCATCTTCAGAATGAAGTCTGATTGTCTCTGAATACTTTCAAATTTATTCTGGCTTGTTTCAAGCATTATATCCAACATTTCTTTTCGTTTCTTGAATATATCTTCGAACATGTTTAGCAACTGATCTTCCTCTGAAGGTTCTGATTGTTGATAAAGATCGTTGTAGGTGGGTGGTGGATAAGATGGAAAATGTGGTTCTGTGAAATGTGATGGCTCGTCATACCATGAAGGATCTTGATAGCTCTGCCACCCTGGATTGTAGTTGTATTCGCAATAATCTCTAGGGTTGTTACCATTACATATGTCACATCTCCCCATTGCGTCTTGTTGATCAAATGTGGTATTGCTTGGTTCTGGCATCCAGTGATAATAGTTGGGCTAGACAACAGGCCTTAGAAAACCGGACTGTTGCTCCCAGATTTGGGGTGTATCTTCTAGTAAAGCTCGTGATCTCTCAATCTCCCAATAATGTTCCATTTTTCAATCACCTAAAAACAAAAGAAAGAGATAAAAATTACATATAAAAATAAAGAAAATTAGATATAAGTAAATTAGATAGCTTCAAAATTAATAACTCAAGAAAAATAAGTCCCCGGCAACGACGCCAAAAACTTGACCGGCGTAAACACACACGTACAACGCAAGCGCACGTATCGTTCAAGTAGTATAAAAATATCGATCCCACGAGGACTTAATTCCTACTGTTTTTATTAATTATTGAATCTATTTACTTACAAATATCTAATTGAGAGAGAAGAGAATGATTACTTGATTGATTTGATTGATTGTAGAATTGCAAAATAAATAAATAAATAAAAAGACAAAAGAAAATACTAAAGAAAATAACAAAAGACACAAAGATCTAGGGTTGTGAATCATTCTAATATCATTTAAAAGATGAAGTAGTTATTTCATGTTTGTGTAATAAATTAGTTTACTAACCTGGAACACGAAATTATGCAAAAGCCTCTGTCGATGGTCAGACGCAAATACCCAGTTTAACCCAATTGAACCATATGTGTATGTCAACCAAATTATCTGGATTCATTAAGTTTAAGTTCCAATTATGGCTACCCCGCCCGACAGGTATATGTCTATCCTGTAAGGAAATCTATTAAAGGGTTATCTATCCTCAAGGAAGATCGTGGGCTATTGAGTCTAAGGCTGAAACCTAAAATCCATATGTCTAGTTCATTTTAGATTTACCACATCAATCTTAATGGTGATCAGACAATAAGAAGCATTAAGCTTAAGACTTAATAAGTAGACCTTTAAATTACCCAAACTATAAAATAACCCCTTATAAACCGGTGATATTAGAATTCATCACAACCCCAGATAATTAACACATAACTAGGGCTAATAAAAACTTAAAAGTAAAAGACATAAAGTAAAAATGCTGAAAAGTAAAAGACATAAAGTAAAACCTGAAAAGTAAAATAAAATAAAATGCTAAGGTAAAAGGAATTACTTTTACTATTTACTATTTTAGATATCTCCCATAAAATAATATATAAACATGTGATAATATTACCAACCGACCAATTTGGCGGTATCCTTTATTAGTCAGGTTTAAACCAGATTAAAATGAATTACCAACCGACCAAACTTGCGGTATCCTTTTTAAGTCAATATTTTAAATAGTGAATATATTATTTTTAAGGGAGATTAATCTAAATAGTAACAGTAAAAGAATTATCTTTCACCCTAGCTGGGGAAGTTACCTCTTCATGGTGAATAGTAAAAATCGTAAAAAGTAAAAAAAAATAAATAAATTACTATATTAACAAAACGTAATTAAAATTATTTACAAAACTAAAAACTAAAAAAAAACTAAAAACTAAAAGAAACTAGAGAGAAACTCTCTCTTTACATCAAAGAGATGAGAGAGAGTGATGCATTTAAAACTGAAATCTCGAGCTCAATTTATAGGCGCGGATAGGCATCGGGCGTCGTGACGCTGAGGCCTTTGGAGTCGCTACGCCAGCTTCTGTCGACGTGGCAAGCTCTGGTTCATCGGTTGCAGATTCTGGATAAGATGATAAGGTGACACGTGGCGAGGTTGTTGGAGACTCAATTATTGTGACACGTGGCGGCTTCTGATTGGTCGGCTAGATTCTTATCCGCCACGTGTTAGATAAGGATTAGATAGCCAATAATTGATGCTGACGTGGCGCTGACATGGCGGTGATGTGGCGCTGGCGTGGTGGTGACGTGGCGACACATGGGAAAGGGACTGTCGGCACCGTAGGATTGCGACACTTGGCACTTCCTAATTGGCTGATGATTACGTGGCGGTGAGGTGGTAGTTTGACTTGGTCAACCTGGTGATGTGGCTGATGACGAGGCAATGACATGGAGTGACACGTGGCACACGTGGCGATGATGACTGTCGGCACCGTAGGATGATGACACGTGGCACGATGCATTTTAGCAGATCGGCTGTGATGGTGACACGTGGCACGATGCAAGTTAGCAAAGTCAACCATTTCTCAGATTCTGATTTGTGGACCCGGCGCACGTTAGCACTGTTCGGCGCATGTTAGGCGTCGCGACACTGAATGTCTTGGCGTCGCAACGCGGGAAATTACCAAAAAGCCATTTTCGTCCAATTTTCACTGTTTTGGCCCAAATCACCTCCAGAATGTCCTGAAACTTTATTTATCTACAAAATAACACAAAACACATCAAAATATTCACAAAACTCAAGAAACTATACAAAATATTAGGTTAAATGAGTGGGTATTAGTGATAGATTTACCACTCATCATACCCCCAAACCTAACATTTTGCTAGTCCTCGAGCAAAACATAAAATAAAATAACATAAACATCTTTAAAATAAAATTTAAATAAGCCACTTTCGTAGGGATCACGGTTGCATTTATCGTATGCAACAAGCCTTTAAACCCCTAGCTGTCCCTAGTGGACGAGTTGTAGTCTCGTGAGGGTTTACAGCAATGCTACCCACAAACATTTTATAAAAGTAAAAAGGTAGTGAAACTAATGCACACAAAAGCAAAAAGACAAGAGAAAAGAGAATAAAGAAGTTAGTAACTAATCAGGTGAAACTTCTACTCCAAGTTACTAGTTGTTTTGTTTCTTTCTAAATTACAGAATAAGTAAATTTTTCGATTATTTTTACCATTCTTCATATACACAGCCAATAAGATATTAATCAACTCATTTTTGCCCACAACAGTCACAAGTGCAGTTGATAAGAGAGTAATATTTTTGTCCTAAAGTTCTATCAGATTTCACACCTTTTGGTAGCAATTGAATAATTTTTCTGATTTTTCTGATTTTTTTTCTTTGATTTTTTCTCTATTTTTTATTTATATACAATATCTTCCATCTATGTAACGAGTGTTGGGTTGGTGGCTCCCAAACCAGTTGGCTTTAGGGCACCAGGTGTTAAGACACCCCTACGGACTTAATTACTCAGACTTCAGATATATATATTTTTGCAGCATCTTTGATCCATGTAGCGAGCTTTGGGTCAGTGGCTCCCAAACCAGTTGGTTTTAGGGCACTATGTGTTAAAACACCCTTACAGACTTAATAACTCGGATCTCGATTTTTATTTTTACTCCACTGCTTTTTGAGATGCTTCCTCCAATTAAACTAGAGCACTGAATATTACAAACTTTTCAATTATAGCTCATGTCTGTATGTTACTATATATGTTGATAATACCTGTCAACTGAGCATATGAAGATCCATTTTAGTCAGTGTTAAGGAGAATTCACAAATTAAATTATTCAAAATGAAATAAACAAAAATTAACTTGTTTCAAAAATAGTTTTAGATACGTCTCAGGAGTGGAAACTCCTTACTCAGCTATCTCTTACCAATTTCACCTTTTTAGTCAAAATAAAAACACAAAAACACAAAATATTTTTGTAATTTTTTTGAAAATTTTTCAATTTGTTTTTGTATTTTTCGAAAACTTTTGGCCTAAAATTAAAAACAAGGTATTGATCAACTAATTCCCTCCCCCAAACCTAAATGAGACATTGTCCCCAATGTCTTAAATAGTAAAAGGAGAGTTAAGAAGGTCGTACCTGGTTAGCTGAAAATCTACAGGAAATTAGAGGTTAAGATCCAGATTAATCCTACGCCTCTTACCACGATCGTCCTCGGACCAATTTATCTTTGAAAGGATAGGGTCAACTTGTGGTTCATAGGCTAAAAGTTGGTCTATTAGATTCGGAGCAGTTCTGGCAAGTATAGATGAGTTCTTTCATAGGTTTTGACACGAACCCATTTCTCCGGGCATCATCAAGAAACACACAAAGAAAATCATAAAATCCATCAACGTTAAATAGTCCAAGCGGTTTCTGGTGTATGTTCAGGTTCGCCCAAGATAGAACTATAAAAATTTCCTCCAATGTGCCCAAGCCACCTGGCAAAGCAATAAAAGCATCAACACGGTTAATCATTTCTACCAGTCGTTCAGACATACCTAGCACAATAAGTTCCTCTCAGTTTGATGATCCAATAAGATTTGCCTCTGCCAAGGGTTTTGGGATGATTCTCAAAACGTGACTGCCTTCTTCCTGTACAGCCTTTGAAACGATCCCATAATTCCAAGATTGCATCCGCCATATATTAAGTGCATATTCCTTACAGCTAAGACTCGACCCAATTCATGTGCTGCCTCTACGTATTGTGGTTAGTACCAACACTACTACCGCAAAACACAAAGATGTTTTCAACTCGTCTTCTTGAAGTGGCTTCCATTTTTTATGTATTTCTTTCTCAAATCAGGATGCCTTCCAAAGTGAAATGATGAGCTGAATTTATAGTACCTGAAACGGGTGAGTAATAATAGCACTAGTGTGGGAACACATGAAATCTGGGGCGACGCATGCTGTCCTAGGCTCGCGGCCTAGTTGTGAGTACGGAGTAGCCACGGGGGACTAAATCGGAGAGTAATGGAGTCGCCACCCGGTGTGAACCGGGAAAATGAGATTTAAGGCCGCACTCACCCCTCGCAAGGGAAGACACCAAACCATT
Organism: Zanthoxylum bungeanum; assembly: GCA_019454045.1. Lineage (NCBI taxonomy): Eukaryota > Viridiplantae > Streptophyta > Magnoliopsida > Sapindales > Rutaceae > Zanthoxylum > Zanthoxylum bungeanum. The sequence continues at coordinate 62,579 of SKCR01038650.1, forward strand.
ACCTAGCCTAAAAATGCCTTTGATTAAACCCTCACTTTATCCACTATAGACACGGTCAATTAAAACATAAATCCAAACATCACAAGACAATATTTCGGGGCCAATTCTCTATCCCCAGTGGAGTCGCCAGACTGTGGGAACACAGGAAATCTGGGGCGACGCTTTCTGTTCCTAGGCTCGCGGCCTAGTTGGGAGTACGGAGTAGCCACGGGGGACTAAACCGGAGAGTAATGGAGTCGCCACCCGGTGTGAACCGGGAAAATGAGATTTAAGGCCGCACTCACCCCTCGCAAGGGAAGACCTCAAACCGTTGGGTTCAGAACGGTCCCTTACTTATGTCACTTGTAATAAAAGGATTTATGTAATAATTTAACCAGGCTTAAATAACATTTATTTCCAAAAATATCATGCTTCTAAATTCATATGCATATATCAACACGTTCATCACAACATGCATCCATAATCGACTCTCATGCGAATAGAATTCAATGATAATAAAAAAAACGAATATAAACTAATGAAAAGGTACCCTCAGGTCTAACCTTTTAAATCACCTCTCAGATGTACGGTACACGATCGTCGGAAGGGTGGATGCTCCGCAACTCTCCCGGTTCACTGGTTCACTAATCTCGTTCGTTGTCTTACTGATTTGAGTCGTCGTTCTCCGTCTTTTGCTATTGTTTCCTTGTGGTTTCGCTGCCGTTTCCTCTTTATCTTTTGCTTCCTGTTTTTGGGTGTGTTCCTCCTGTAATTTTTATGTGTGTTGTGTATGAGTTAGGGGCTAGCTAGGGACTATGGACTAGGGACTAGGGACTAGGGACTATGGACTATGGACTAAGGACTAAGGTTGAGAAGGTTGGTGAAGGGTTCTTTTTATAGGCAAAGGGTTGGGCTTGACAAGGAAAGGGATTTGGCTAATTAAAGAGGGATTTGATTTGGTGTTGGTTAAGGGAAGCAAGGGATTTGATTTGGTTTGGTTAAGGGAAGTCAAAGATTGAGGGGGGACAAATCTTGGCTAGATATGGAAGGTTGAATATTTGATTGGCTTGGTTTAGGAATACAATATTTTAAGTTTGGGAATAATCTTATTAGATTGGGAATATAATTGGTTGATTGATTTTAATTAGACATGATTATATTTTGATTTAGTATGTGATTTGTTTAAATTAGGCATGATTTTAGTTTAAGTTGGTAATTGCTTATTTTATGTTTGGTATATGTTTTATTTAATTATTTAATTAATTTAATTATTATCTTATTTAGTTAATGTTTTAATTAATATTTATTTATTTAAATTGGGATGTGTTTTATGGGCTTTGGGGGGCTAATTGGGCTGGATGTGGGGCTAGCAGCAAAACCAGAATTACCGACACCGTTCGAACACTTCCTCGAATGCGGCACGAACGCCCGCAATCCGTTTGACGTTCGAACGTAAACACGAACGTAGCACGAACGAAAATAGTGAACCTTGTTTATTCTGAATTTCCCCTTCCGATGTCCGTTTCCCGTGACCTCCGTGACTTAAAAGGTAGTGTCTCCAAAATGAGACTCATCATAGGGACTTATGTGTAAAAATGCAGTGCCTACAGTCGCCCCCACTTTGATGGGACTTGTGTAATGTGCAAGAGTGACAATCCTATCAAAGTTATGCAATGTATTTCTACTTACCTGGCTCGCCAACTGCCACTTGACTTACCATATGTTGAGTTGATTTGGGTGGTGAGGTGCTGCGACCCCTGGTTCATTCCCGAACCGTGTTATGATGTGGTCCATTCCCGAACCGTTACCGTAAGGTGTCCATTCCCGAACTGTTACTGTAAGTTGGTCCATTCCCGAACCGTGCTTCCATTCTTGGAGTGCCATTCCCGGCTTGTTCATTCTTGAACTCTGCTCCATTCTTGGATTGCCATTCCCGGCTTATTCATTCTCGAACTGCGTTGAGATGAGGCTTTATTCCTCCCGAGCTTTATTCCCGAACTGTTGAGATGAGGCTTTATTCCTCCGAGCTTTGTTCTCGAACTGTGTTGAGATGAGGCTTTATTCCTCCCGAGCTTTATTCCCGAACTGTTGAGATGAGGCTTTATTCCTCCCGAGCTTTATTCCCGAACTGTACTGACATGAGGCTTTCTTCCCATTGTTTGTAGGCTTTCTTCCTGAACTGTACTGAATGTGGGATTTATTCCCGTACTGAGCTGAATGCAGGCTTTCTTCCTGAACCGTTACTGTAAGGTGGTCCATTCCCGAACTGTTACTGTAAGTTGTTCATTCTTGAACTGTTATCGTGAGGTGGTTCATTCCCGAACCGTTACTGTGAGGTGTTCATTCCCGAACTGTTATCGTGAGGTGGTCCATTCCCGAACCGTTACTGTGAGGTGTCAATTCTCGAACTGTTACTGTAAGGTGGTCCATTCCCGAACCGTGCTTCCATTTCTTGGAGTGTCATTCCCGGCTTGTTCATTCTTGAACTGTCCATTCCCGGACCATATCTCCGTTCTCGGAGTGTCATTTCCGACTTGTTCATTCTTGAACTCTGCTCCATTCTTGGATTGCCATTCTCGGCTTGTTCATTCTTGAACTGTCCATTCCCGAACCATATCTCCATTCTCGGAGTGTCATTTCTGACTTGTTCATTCTTGAACTCTGCTCCATTCTTGGATTTCCATTCTCGGCTTGTTCATTCTTGAACTGCCCATTCCCGGACTATATCTCCATTCTCGGAGTGTCATTTTCGACTTGTTCATTCTTGAACTGCCCATTCCTGGACTATATCTCCATTCTCGGAGTGCCATTCTCGGCAGAACTGATATGATGTAATATGGGCCTCGCCCCCAGAATGTTATACCCGGCAATGCTGATACTGATGTAATGTGGGCCTCGACCCTGGGACTCATTCCCAAACTGTGTTTGATGTGGGCCTCGACCCTGGGACTCATCCCCAAAACTGATGTTGAAGTGGGCCTCGGCCCCAACTGCTACTGACATGGGCCTCGCCCCCAGATTGATGCTGATGTTGGCCTCGACCCTCGGGATTCATCCCAAATTGTGTTTGATATGGGCCTCGACCCTGGGACTCATCCCCAAAACCGATTGCTGAAGTGGGCCTCGGCCCCAACTGCTACTGACATGGGCCTCGCCCCCAGATTGATGCTGATGTGGGCCTCGACCCTCGGATTCATTCCAAAATTCTGCTGATGCGGGCCTCGGCCCTGGGATGATGTGGGCTTCCCCCTAATCTGATATTGATATGGGCCTCGCCCCAAGACTGATACTGCTGATATGGGCCTCACCCCCAGACTGATACTGCTGATATGGGCCTCGCCCCCAGACTGATACTGCTGATATGGGCCTCGCCCCCAGACTGATACTGATGTGGGCCTCGGCCCTGGGACTCATCCCCAAAACTGATGCTGAAGTGGGTCTCGGCCCCAACTGCTACTGACATGGGCCTCGCCCCCAGACTGATACTGAATGTGGGCCTCGACCCTGGGATTCATTCCCTGGATTCAATCCAAATTCAGACGACGTGGGCCTCGGCCCTATGATTCATTCCCTTGGGATTCATTCCCGAAACTCTGCTATTGTACTGTTACTGCCTCTGGTTGGCTTGCATTTGACGCTTTCTCTTTTTCTCCTCTGAAACCTGTTATTACAAAACAGAACAAACACAAAAAGGATGTGAATATGTTACGTGTATGCATGCATGCATGATTGGGTTTCCTATCCCGTTGGGTTATGTCTTTTGCCGGTACTCCTGGTGGCTGCTTGGTCTTTTGACAAGTCTGTCCTCTTCCCTAACCGACATGTATCTATGATGGCTTTCAGAACACAAGGGTTAACATTATGTATGTATGCATGGGGTGCATGAGATGCATATGATACAAGGAATATATCAACTCATTAAAATTCTCACACAAATAGGCCCATCATCATTTCAGAAGCTTTTGGGCTAACTGTCATAGGAGTGAACCCGTCCCAGTTTAAATGGCCCAACGAGTTCATGTCTTATGGCAAAGAGCCCAACTAAATCCAAATGATAATATTCCGAACACAATCATAAAATGGCCCATTGTTATTTAGAAGCCTTTTGGCCCAATCGTCATAAGATATGTTCTTGTCCCAGTTTAAATGGCCCAACAAGCCCATATCCCATGATAAATGGTCCAAATGGATCCAAACAACGATGTTCCCAAACACAAGCATAAAAGAAAGATGATGCAAACATGACATAATAATTTTTACAAAGTGGCCCATCAACATTTCAGAAGCTTTTGGCCTAATAGTCATAAGGTGTGAACTTGCCCCAGTTTAAATGGCCCAGCAAGCCCGCATTTCTGACAATAGTCCAACTGCATCCAAATGAGGATGGTCCACAAGCACATACTCAAGGAAATAATTGCTACTTTAGCCAACCCGGTCTATGGGTGGGTTAGTAAGAGTATAGACAAAGGCTCTCACTGGCGAAGGATGGCCCACAACTAGGTCTCCCCACTCAAGGGTTCGAGCAACCAAGCGAGCGCACCCTTTTTTATACACTAGGGTACGTGCAAATGAGCTATGGTGTGTGACGGACTGTCAAATGGATTTCCCGTTGTAGATCCCCCAGAGGGAAGGTGGAGCGAGGCTCACTTAAATACCCAAGCCTCTTAGGCTCTTATCGCTTGTTGTCAGGAATAAACAACGAGTCCTCCAAATTAGTCCATCACAATAGGCTACGAGTAGATGGCTATCTAGGTGCCTTCACAGCTTTTCCTTCTAGAAAGGTAGTGAATGAAATCTGGGGCGACGCTTTCTGTTCCTAGGCTCGCGGCCTAGTTGGGAGTACGGAGTAGCCACGGGGGACTAAACCGGAGAGTAATGGAGTCGCCACCCGGTGTGAACCGGGAAAATGAGATTTAAGGCCGCACTCACCCCTCGCAAGGGAAGACCTCAAACCGTTGGGTTCGGAACGGTCCCTTACTTATGTCACTTGTAATAAAAGGATTTATGTAATAATTTAACGAGGCTTAAATAACATTTATTTCCAAAAATATCATGCTTCTAAATTCATATGCATATATCAACACGTTCATCACAACATGCAACATCACATGGCAATCTCATGAACATATTTCAATCCTATGATACGGAAAACTAAGAACAACATAATCATGCTTGAGTACTATCTCATGAACCTATTAACCAAATAACATGCTAACAGCCTAATCATGCTTGAATACAATCCCAAGAACACATAGAATGGATAAATGCAGGAATACAAATAATACGGTTGGTTATATAGCACAAGAAAGATCAACCAAGAGGCAATTATGCATGAATATGATAAGACAGACTCAGTTCAGTGTGTGCACGTTCGTGTAGCGTTCATAAACGCGTTCGAACAGAAATGAAATAGAATGCTCACGTTCGAGTAGCGTTCGTAAACGCGTTCGAACGAAAATGAAACAGAATGCTCGCGTTCGTATGGCGTTTGATAATGCGTTCGAACGGAAATGAAACAGAATGCTCACGTTCGTATGGCGTTCGTGAACGCGTTCGAACGGAAATGAGACCTGATGCATGATAAGGCAAAAATGCATGCGCGTTCGAGTTGCGTTCGTAAACGCGTTCGAACGGGAACAGACCTGATGCATGAAATGGGACGCAATACATAAACAACAAAATAAAGGGGCGCGGCAAAGTACTGCCGTAATGGTGGCCTTTTGGGGCTCTTGATCTCTCAAAGAGAGGACCTTTAGACCAAAATACTAAGCCCATGCGCGTCACATCACATCATGCATACAAACATAAAGATAATCATATTATTCTAAGTATGTCCGATTGAATGTGTCTTGCATCCAACCGAACACACATCAACCGGCGCGGAAAAGCATCGTGGTAAAGGGCTTTAACCCCTCCCCATAGGGGATCTTTCATTCCACTTACTAAGCCCATGCGCTCGATTGAGTCATGCATAAATAAGCAACATGCAGAATTTAAGTGACGAAAAATAAATAAATAAAAGCAACACAAAACAAGAGAAGACGTCGTTTACTCAAGTGGTACGTGGAGTTGTATCCCAAGTACAGACCGCACTACCGTCCATTCGGATTCGGCTACGGAATTTACGTCTGGGTTTCCATCCTATATACCACAAGAGACGACACTCTTCCATTTCATTCAAGCCACAACATGCATCCATAAACGACTCTCATGCGAATAGAATTCAATAATAATAAAAAAAAACGAATATAAACTAATGAAAAGGTACCCTCAGGTCTAATCTTTTAAATCACCTCTCCCGGTTCACTGGTTCACTGTTCTCGTTCGTTGTCTTACTGTTTTGAGTCGTCGTTCTCCGTCTTTTATTATTGTTTCCTCGTGGTTTCACTGCCGTTTCCTCTTTATCTTTTGCTTACTGTTTTTGGGTGTGTTCCTCCTGTAATTTTTATGTGTGTTGTGTATGAGTTAGGGGCTAGCTAGGGGCTAGGGACTAGGGACTAGGGACTAGGGACTAGGGACTAGGGACTAGGGACTAAGGTTGAGAAGGTTGGTGAAGGGTTCTTTTTATAGGCAAAGGGTTGGGCTTGACAAGGAAAGGGATTTGGCTAATTAAAGAGGGATTTGATTTGGTGTTGGTTAAGGGAAGCAAGGGATTTGATTTGGTTTGGTTAAGGGAAGTCAAAGATTGAGGGGGGACAAATCTTGGCTAGATATGGAAGGTTGAATATTTGATTGGCTTGGTTTAGGAATACAATATTTTAAGTTTGGGAATAATCTTATTAGATTGGGAATATAATTGGTTGATTGATTTTAATTAGACATGATTATATTTTGATTTAATATGTGATTTGTTTAAATTAGGCATGATTTTAGTTTAAGTTGGTAATGCTTATTTTATGTTTGGTATATGTTTTATTTAATTATTTAATTAATTTAATTATTATCTTATTTAGTTAATGTTTTAATTAATATTTATTTATTTAAATTGGGATGTGTTTTACAGGCTTTGGGGGGCTAATTGGGCTGGATGTGAGGCTAGCAGCAAAACCAGAATTACCGACACTGTTCGAACGCTTCCTCGAACGCGGCACGAACGCCCGCAATCCGTTTGACGTTCGAACGTAAACACGAACGTAGCACGAACGAAAACAGTGAACCTTGTTTATTCTGAATTTCCCCTTCCGATGTCCGTTTCCCGTGACCTCCGTGACTTAAAAGGTAGTGTCTCCAAAATGAGACTCATCATAGGGACTTATGTGTAAAAATGCAGTCCCTACAACTAGTATCTTCCATAGAAAGCTTGTTTAGCTAAACAACAAAATGAAATCGTGAAAGGTCAAAAAGTCTAGATCATGTCTACGATAATAAAGATAATTACAATAGAAAAGTGAATCAAAACAATAATTAAGGCAACGGAATTGTGTACACAATACGCCACTCGTTGGTATATAAATCCATTAGGATGCGTCTCAAGAATTAATTCTTTACTCAGCCATCGCTAATGAATTATTTCTCATCTTTGTGATTGCCAAACACCATTCCTTCTGTCTTAAAATGCTCCGTTTGTGCTTTTCCCTACAAAAATAACACATAAAATTAAAAACTCTACAACATGTATACACAAAATATGAAAACAGAAATTACAACAAATTGCATTGGTTGCCTCCCTGCTAGAGCTAAATTTTTCGTCTTCAGCCAGACGTGACTGAAATCCATCTGTTAAGGTGGTTTCAATGTCGTTTTGGATGTCCTATTAAAGACAATCCCGTGAGCGTTGCTTTTGAATGGTCTCTTCCGACGATAAGGTAGCAGAAATTTTTTTGTCCCATTTAGTGCTTGTGCCACCTTTTTGCTCCTTCTTACTCCAGTGGTTCCTACAAAGAAAGAAAGAAAATCAGGAGGTCTCGTATGGTGCTTGACTTGGAATGGGAGTTCCATTCTGTCAAGCTTCTGGGCGATATCTTTGATTTGTACTCCCCAAAACAACGATGTTTCTCCTGAATGCTCTAGATCTTTATTAAGGTCAGACATTTGCTCCTCCATTTGCTTTGCTTATTGTTCCACCTTTTCTTCACATATGTATTGTAAAATTCTTGTATTACGCTCTTCATCCGTCATCTGTGAAATACATGCTTCAAAATTGTCAACCTGAGGATGCAAAGATGTTTCTGACATTAGGTTTTCATCCTCTGATATGACTGGAATGGATGGTTCCGATAGATCTTCTTCAAACATCATGGTAAAGCATGCTCTAAGATCTTCATTTTGAGGATTGAAAGTTTGATCCTCCGTTGTTGGTGCAGTTGGTACAAATAGATCAGCTTCATCCTCGTCAGAATCTGAATAATAAAAGTCAAATTGAGACTTTGCCAGTTCGGGCTCCTGAACTGATACCTCTGGTTGTTGATACTGCTCAGCCTCCTCCTCTGTTGAAGTGTCATTGTGAAATGATTGGTACTTGAAGGCTTCATCAGTGTCATCTGAAACTGGTTCTTGAGGTATGTAGTTCTGGTTTTCTGTGAATTGTCTCATTTGATCTGTCATCTTCTGAATGAATTCTGATTGTCTCTGAGTACTTTCAAATTGATTCTGGCTTGTTTCAAACATTGTATCCAACTTTTCATTTCGTTTCTTGAACATATCTTCGAACATGTTTAGCAACTGATCTTCCTCTGATGGTTCTGATTGTTGATGAAGATCATTGTAGGTGGGTGGTGGATAAGATGGAAAATGTGGTTCTGTGAAATGTGATGGCTCGTCATACCATGAAGGATCTTGATAGCTCTGCCACCCTGGATGGTAGTTGTATTCACAATAATTTATAGGGTGGTTACCATTACATATGTCACATCTCCCTATTGCGTCTTGTTGAGCAAATGTGGTATTGCTTGGTTCTGGCATCCAGTGATAATTGTTGGGCTGGACAACAGGCCTTAGAAAACCGGACTGTTGCTCCCAGATTTGGGGTGTATCTTCTAGTAAAGCTCGTGATCTCTCAATCTCCCAATAATGTTCCATTTTTCAATCCCCTGAAAACAAAAGAAAGAGATACCAATTACTGATAAAAATAAAGAAAATTAGATATAAGTAAATTAGATAGCTTCAAAATTAATAACTCAAGAAAAATAAGTCCCCGGCAACAGCGCCAAAAACTTGACCGGCGTAAACACACAGGTATAACGCAAGCGCATGTATCGTTCAAGTAGTATAAAAATATCGATCCCACGAGGACTTAATTCCTACTGTTGTTATTAATTATTGAATCTATTTATTTACAAATATCTAATTTAGAGAGAAGAGAATGATTACTTGATTGATTGTAGAATTGCAAAATAAATAAATAAATAAAAAGACAAAAGAAAATAACAAAAGACACAAAGATCTAGGGTTGTGAATCATTCTAATATCATTTAAAAGATGAAGTGGTTATTTCATGTTTGTGTAATAAATTAGTTTACTAACCTGGAACACGAAATTATGCAAAAGCCTATGTCGATGGTCAGACGCAAATACCCAGTTTAACCCAATTGAACCATATGTCTATGTCAACCAAATTATCTGGATTCATTAAGTTTAAGTTCCAATTATGGCTACCCCTGCCCGACAGGTATATGTCTATCCTGTAAGGAAATCTATTAAAGGGTTATCTATCCTCAAGGAAGATTGTGGGCTATTAAGTCTAAGGCTGAAACCTAAAATCCATACGTCTAGTTCATTTAAGATTTACCACATCAATCTTATTGGTGATCAGACAACAAGAAGCATTAAGCTTAAGACTTAATAAGTAGACCTTTAAATTACCCAAACTATAAAATAACCCCTTATAAACCGGTGATATTAGAATTCATCACAACCCCAGATAACTAACACATAACTAGGGCTAATAAAAACTTAAAAGTAAAAGACATAAAGTAAAAATGCTGAAAAGTAAAAGACATAAAGTAAAAGCTGAAAAGTAAAATAAAATAAAATGCTAAGGTAAAAGGAATTACTTTTACTATTTACTATTTTAGATATCTCCCATAAAATAATATATAAACTTGTGATAATATTACCAACCGACCAATCTGGCGGTATCCTTTATTAGTCAGGTTTAAACCAGATTAAAATGAATTACCAACCGACCAATCTCGCGGTATCCTTTTTAAGTCAATATTTTAAATAGTGAATATATTATTTTTAAGGGAGATTAATCTAAATAGTAACAGTAAAAGAATTACCTTTCACCCTAACTGGGGAAGTTACCTCCTTATGGTGAATAGTAAAAATCGTAAAAAGTAAAAAAATAAATAAATAAATTACTATATTAACAAAACGTAATTAAAATTATTTACAAAAATAAAAACTAAAAAAAAACTAAAAACTAAAAGAAACTAGAGAGAGAAACTCTCTCTTTACATCAAAGAGTGAGAGAGAGTGATGCATCTAAAACTGAAATCTCGCGGATAGGCAACGGGCGTCGCGACGCTGAGGCCTTTGGAGTCGCTACGCCAGCTTCTGTCAATGTGGCACGCTCTGGTTCGCCGGTTGCAGATTCTGGATAAGATGATAAGGTGACACGTGGCGAGGTTGTTGGAGACTCAATTATTATGACATGTGGCGGCTTCTGATTGGTCGGCTAGATTCTTATCTGCCACGTGTCAGATAAGGATTAGATAGCCAATAATTGATGCTGACGTGGCGCTGACGTTGCGCTGACGTGGCGCTGACGTGGTGGTGACGTGGCGACACGTGGGAAAGGGACTGTCGGCACCATAGGATTGCGACACATGGCACTTCCTGATTGGCTGATGATTACGTGGCGGTGAGGTGGCAGTTTGACTTGGTCAACCTGGTGATGTGGCTGATGATGTGGCAATGACATGGAGTGACACGTGGCACACGTGGCAATGATGCCTGTCGGCACCGTAGGATGATGACACGTGGCACGACGTATTTTAGAAGATCGGCTGTGATGGTGACACGTGGCACGGCGCACGTTAGTAAAGTCAACCTTTTCTCAGATTCTGATTTTTTTGAAAATTTTTCAATTTTTTTTTGTATTTTTCAAAAAATTTTGGCCTAAAATTAAAAACAAGGTACTGATCAACTAATTCCCTCCCCCAAACCTAAATGAGACATTGTCCCCAATGTCTTAAACAGTAAAAGGAGAGTTAAGAAGGTCGTACCTGGTTAGCTGAAAATCTACAGGAAATTAAAGGTTAAGATCCAGATTAATCCTACGCCTCTTACCACGATCGTCCTCAGACCAATTTATCTTTGAAAGGATAGGGTCAACTTGTGGTTCATAGGCTAAAAGTTGTTCTATTAGATCCGGAGCAGTTCTGGCAGTATAGAGGAGTTCTTTCATAAGTTTTGACACGAACCCATTTCTCCGGGCATCATCAAGAAACACAAAAAGAAAATCATAAAATTCATCAACGTTAAATAGTCCAAGCGGTTTCTGGTGTATGTTCAGGTTCGCCCAAGATAAGACTATAAAAATTTCCTCCAATGTGCCAAAGCCACCTGGCAAAGCGATAAAAACATCAGCATGGTTAATCATTCTACCAGTCGTTCAGACATACCTAGCACAATAAGTTCCTCTCCGTTTGATGATCCAATAAGATTTGCCTCTGGCAAGGGTTTTGGGATGATTCCCAAAACGTGACTGCCTTCTTCCTGTACAGCCTTTGAAACGATCCCCATAAGTCCAAGATTGCCTCCGCCATATATTAAGTGCATATTCCTTACAGCTAAGACTCGACCCAATTCATGTGCTGCCTCTACGTATTGTGGTTAGTACCAACACTACTACCGCAAAACACACATATGTTTTCAACTCGTCTTCTTGAAGTGGCTTCCATTTTTTATGTATTTGTTTCTCAAATCAGGATGCCTTCCAAAGTGAAATGACGAGCTGAATTTATAGTACCTAAAACGGGTGAGTAATAATAGCACTAGTATCTTACATAGGAAGCTTGTTTAGCTAAACAACAAAATGAAATCGTGAAAGGTCAAAAAGTTTGGATCATGTCGACGATAATAAAGATAATTACAACAGAAAAGTGAATCAAAGCAATAATTAAGGCAACGGAATTGTGTACGCAATACACCACTCGTTTGGTATATAAATCCATTAGGATGCGTCTCAAGAATTAATTCTTTACTCAGCCATCGCTAATGAATTGTTTCTCATATTTGTGATTGCCAAACACCATTCATTCTGTCTTAAAATGCTTCGTTTGTGCTTTTCCCTACAAAAATAACACATAAAATTAAAAACTCTACAACATGTATACACAAAATATGAAAACAGAAGTTACAATAAATTGCATGGGTTGCCTCCTTGCTAGCGCTAAATTTTTCGTCTTCAGCCAGACGTGACTGAAATCCATCTGTTAAGGTGGTTTCAATGTCATTTTGGATATCCTATTAAAGGCAATCCCGTGAGCGTTGCTTTTGAATGGTCTCTTCCAACGGTAAGGTAGCAGAAATTTTTTTGTCCCATTTAGTGCTTGTGCCACCTTTTTGCTCCTTCTTACTCCAGTGGTTCCTACAAAGAAAGAAAGAAAATCAGGAGGTCTCGTATGGTGCTTGACTTGGAATGGGAGTTCCATTCTGTCAAGCTTCTGGGCGATATCTTTGATTTGTACTCCCCAAAACAACGATGTTTCTCCTGAATGCTCTAGATCTTTATTAAGGTCAGACATTTGCTCATCCATTTGCTTTGCTTCTTGTTCCACCTTTTCTTCACAGATGTATTGTAAAATTCTTTTATTCAGGTCTTCATCTGTCATCTGTGAAGTACATGCTTCAAAATTGTCAACCTGAGGATGCAAAGATGTTTCTGACATTAGGTTTTCATCCTCTGATATGACTGGAATGGATGGTTCAGATAGATCTTCTTCAAACATCATGGTAAAGCATGCTCCAAGATCTTCATTTTGAGGATTGAAAATTTGATCCTCCGTTGTTGGTGCAGTTGGTACAAATAGATCAGCTTCATCCTCGTCAGAATCTGAATAATAAAAGTCAAATTGAGACTTTGCCGGTTCGGGCTCCTGAACTGATACCTATGGTTGTTGATACTGCTCAGCCTCCTCCTCTGTTGAAGTGTCATTTTGAAATGATTGGTACTTGAAGGCTTCATCAGTGTCATCTGAAACTGGTTCTTGAGGTAAGTAGTTCTCATTTTCAATGAATTATCTCATTTGATCTGTCATCTTCTGAATGAATACTGATTGTCTCTGAATACTTTCAAATTGATTCTGGCTTGTTTCAAGCATTGTATCCAACTTTTCTTTTCGTTTCTTGAACATATCTTCGAACATGTTTAACAACTGATCTTCCTCTGATGGTTCTGATTGTTGATGAAGATCATTGTAGGTGGGTGGTGGATAAGATGGAAAATGTGGTTCTGTGAAATGTGATGGCTCGTCATACCATGAAGGATCTTGATAGCTCTGCCACCCTGGATGGTAGTTGTATTTGCAATAATCTCTAGGGTGGTTACCATTACATATGCCACATCTCCCCAATGCGTCTTGTTGAGCAAATGTGGTATTGCTTGGTTCTGGCATCCAGTGATAATTGTTGGGCTGGACAACAGGCCTTAGAAAACCGGACTGTTGCTCCCAGATTTGGGGTGTATCTTCTAGTAAAGCTCGTGATCTCTCAATCTCCCAATAATGTTCCATTTTTCAATCACCTGAAAACAAAAGAAAGAGATAAAAATTACAGATAAAAATAAAGAAAATTAGATATAAGTAAATTTGATAGCTTCAAAATTAATAACTCAAGAAAAATAAGTCCCCGGCAACGGCGCCAAAAACTTGACCGGTGTAAACACACACGTATAACGCAAGCGCACGTATCGTTCAAGTAGTATAAAAATATTGATCCAACGAAGACTTAATTCCTACTGTTGTTATTAATTATTGAATCTATTTATTTACAAATATCTAATTGAGAGAGAAGAGAATGATTACTTGATTGATTTGATTGATTGTAGAATTGCAAAATAAATAAATAAATAAAAAGACAAAAGAAAATAATAAAGAAAATAACAAAAGACACAAAGATCTAAGGTTGTGAATCATTCTAATATCATTTAAAAGATGAAGTGTTTATTTCATGTTTGTGTAATAAATTAGTTTACTAACCTGGAACACGAAATTATGCAAAAGCCTCTGTCGATGGTCAGACGCAAATACCCAGTTTAGCCCAATTGAACCATATGTCTATGTCAACCAAATTATCTGGATTCATTAAGTTTAAGTTTCAATTATGGCTACCCCCGCCCGACAGGTATATGTCAATCCTGTAAGGAAATCTATTAAAGGGTTATCTATCCTCAAGGAAGATCATGGGCTATTAAGTCTAAGGCTGAAACCTAAAATCCCTATGTCTAGTTCATTTTAGATTTACCACATCAATCTTATTGGTGATTAGACAACAAGAAGCATTAAGCTTAAAATTTTATAAGTAGACCTTTAAATTACCCAAACTATAAAATAACCCCTTATAAACCGGTGATATTAGAATTCATCACAACCCCAGATAACTAACACATAACTAGGGCTAATAAAAACTTAAAATTAAAAGACATAAAGTAAAAATACTGAAAAGTAAAAGACATAAAGTAAAAGCTGAAAAGTAAAATAAAATAAAATGCTAAGGTAAAAGGAATTACTTTTACTATTTACTATTTTAGATATCTCCCATAAAATAATATATAAACTTGTGATAATATTACCAACCGGCCAATCTGGCGGTATCCTTTATTAGTCAGGTTTAAACCAGATTAAAATGAATTACCAACCGACCAATCTGGCGGTATCATTTTTAAGTCAATATTTTAAATAGTGAATATATTATTTTTAAGGGAGATTAATCTAAATAGTAACAGTAAAAGAATTACCTTTCACCCTAGCTGGGGAAGTTACCTCCTCATGGTGAATAGTAAGAATCGTAAAAAGTATAAAAAAATAAATAAATTACTATATTAACAAAACGTAATTAAAATTATTTACAAAACTAAAAACTAAAAACTAAAAAAAAACTAAAAACTAAAAGAACTAGAGAGAGAAACTCTCTCTTTTCATCAAAGAGATAAGAGAGAGTGATGCATCTAAAACTGAAATCTCGAGCTCAATTTATAGGCGCGGATAGGCATCGGGCGTCGCGACGCTGAGGCTTTTGGAGTCGCTACGCCAGCTTCTGTCGACGTGGCACGCTCTGATTCGTCGGTTGCAGATTCTGGATAAGATGATAAGGTGACACGTGGCGAGGTTGTTGGAGACTCAATTATTGTGACACGTGGCGGCTTCTGATTGGTCGGCTAGATTTTTATCCGCCACGTGTCAGATAAGGATTAGATAGCCAATAATTGATGCTGACGTGGCGCTGACGTGGCCACGTCAGCCGGAAGGAATAATGAATAACAATAAAATTAAAAAATAATAAAAGCAACATAATAAGATAACCATAAAAATAAATAAATATAAAAAGATAAACGACAAAATGCTAGAGAAAGAAAATGTGAGCAAAAGATTCGGTCGTCTTTGATATAGGACCTCGCATACCCGGTTGGACGTATTTCCAGGAATGCCGCTTCCAGGATAAAATAAATACAGTAAAGGGTGCCCTCGGGTCTTAACTTTTAAGTCACTTCTCGGAAGTGAGTTAGGACGTCGCCGGAAGGAATATAGCTTCGCTATTTTTCTGGTTTGCTGGTTCGCTGTTTCAGCTCGCTGTTTTACTGTTTCTACTCGTTGTTTTGCTGTTTTTGGGCTGCTATTTTTGGTTGTATTTTGGCTCACTGTTTTGCTGTTTCGGGTTCTGTTTTATGGGGCTGTTTTGTAATGATTAGAGATTGGTTTGTCTCGGATTTAGGGGCTGGTTTTGTGTTATTTTTCGGAGACTGAAGGGTTGATTTCTTCTCGGTTTTGGGGGGCTGATTTCTTTGGTTTTTGGTGATGTCGGGCTGCTTGTTGTTCAAGGTTTTTTGTGTGTGTTTCACGTGATTTGCTGGCTTTGAGGCTTGATTTTGTTGATTTGTTCGGTGAGGGTACTGTTTGTGATTTTGTTGATTTGGTCAGTGAGGGTGTTGTTTGTGGCTTTATTTGCTCATGGTTTAAGGGCTTTAGGGTTCTGGTTTTACTTTGGTTGAGGGTTTATTTGCTGTTTTGTTTTGTTGGTCGGTGAGGGTGTTGTTTGTGGCTTTATTTGCTCACGGTTTAAGGGCTTTAGGGTTCTGGTTTTACGTGTGTAAGCTTATGGCCTGTGAGTTGGCCGTGTGCTGTGTGTTTGTGTTGAAAGAGAGAAGAGATGTGTGTTTGTGTTCAGAGAGAAGAGAGGTGTGTGTTCAGAGAGAATAGACATGTGTGTGTGTTCAGAGACAAGATACATGTGTGTGTTCAGCTTCTGTGTTTTGCCGGGAGAGTAAAAAAAAGAGCTAGGGTTTTTATTTTCAAGTTGTCGTAAGTGTGTGAGAAAAAAACAGAGTAGAAAGATGAGAGAGGAACCCCTTTCTATAGTGGTGCCTCCTAGAGTTTTGGTTGTGCCTCATAGGGTTTCTTTTTGTGTATGGCCGCCCCCCTCTCTCTCTCCTTGCCTTGTGTGTCAAGATTTTCTTTCCATGTTAAGGTGTTTGAGGGATTTACAATCTTTGCTAATTTGGAAGGTGATTTGAAGGATTTGGCACATGTGTTTTGCATGGGGTTTTATTATTTGGGAAGGCTTGGGCGTGTGGGCTTTGTGGATGGGTTGTATGGGCCTTGTGGATGGGTTGTATTGGCTTTGTGTGGTATGGGCGTGTATTTTGAGGATAAATGGGCTTTCATGAGTTGCAGGGGTTTTTGGGCCGAGGCTTAAGGTTTAAAACAGAAATTGACTAAGCGAATCTGAGGCTAGCTAGTGAGTTCAAAATTCGATAAGGTATTAATTTTAGAGTTTTCCCTTCTGGCATTCATTTTCCACGACTTCTGTAACATATCAGGTAGTGCCTCCATACGAGGCTCATCATTGGGCTTCATGCAAAAAATACAGTGCCTACAGTTGCCCCCACTTTGATGGGGCTTGTGCAGTGTGTGACAATGACAACCCTATCAAAGTTATGCATGCATTTTTACTTACCTGGTTCATCGGTTGTCGCCGGACTTACCTGTTGTTTTGTGTGATGCTTTGAACTGAGTTGATTTGGTGACGAGGTGCTGCGACCCCTAGGGTTCATCCCTGCAAGATGCTGTGATCTCTAGTATTCATTACCGAACTAAGCTGATTTGAGATGGTTCATTTTTGAACCATTCCTGAGTCTGAGATGGTTCATTTCTGAACCGTTCCTGAGTGTAAGATGGTTCATTTCCGAACCGTTCCTAAGTGTGAGATGGTTCATTTCCGAACCGTTTCTGGTGTGAGATGGTTCATTCCCGAACCGTTACTGATGTGAAATGGTTCATTCCCGAACCGTTACTGATATGAGATGGTTCATTCCCGAACCGAGTTGAGTTGATGGCGAGGTGCTTCAACCTATGGGCTTCATTCCCGAACCATCATGGGCTTCGTTCCCGAACTATGTTCAGTTGATGGCGAGGTTGATGAGTGGTAATTATATCACTATTTCCCACTCATTTGACCTAATATTTTGTATAGTTTCTTGAGTTTTGTGAATATTTTGATGTGTTTTGTGTTATTTTGTAGATAAATAAAGTTTCAGGATATTCTGGAGGTGATTTGGAGCAAAACAGTAAAAATTGGAAAAAAATGGCATTTTGGTAATCTTCAGCGTCGCGACGCCTAACGTACGTCGAACAGTGCTTACGTGCGCCGGGTCCACAAGTCAGAATCTGAGAAAATTTGACTTTGCTAACGTGCGTCATACCACGTGTCACCATCACAGCCGATCTGCTAACGTGCATCGTGCTAAGTGTCATCATCCTACGGTGCCGACAGTCGCCATCGTCACGTGTCGCCAAGTGTCACTCCACGTGTCAGCCATGTCATCATCCACATCACCGGTTGACCGAGTCAAAATGCCACATCATCGCCACATCATCATCAACCAATCACAGCGTGCCACGTGTCGCAATTCTATGGTGCCGACAGTCACAATCGCCACGTCAGCGCCATGTCAGCGCCACGTCAGCACCAATTATTGATTCAATTATCCGAATGACACATGGCGGATAAGAATCTGAAATCAGCCAATCAGAAGCTGCCACGTGTCGCAATAATTGAGATCCAAACCACCTTGCCACGTGTCACCTTATCACCTTATCCAGAATCGCCATGTGTCATCACCTTAGCATGCCACGCCATAAAGCGTTAGCGTCGCGACGCTGGAGGCCTATCCGCGCCTATAAATTCAGCTCGATGTCAGAATTCAAATCATGCCTTCCTTGAGTTTTGTAAGGACTTTAAGAATTGCATCTTGTGTGTTTAAGTTTTCTTAATTTAAATTAAGTATTTTCAATTATGCAATTTTACTTTTTGTAATAAAATTTATTTTTTTTCTTTTTCTTTTTTTATGTTCAGTAGTTAATTTACCGCTGGGGTAAAAGGTGAAACATTTAATATAATTATCTAGGTAAATCTCACTTAATTATAATTTATAAATTATAATTTAACCGGATTAATTAATGTCAGACTTTATTACCGCCTATATGGTCGGTCTAAATATAAATTACTTTACCGCCTATATGGCTGGTCTTTATGTGACAGATAATTATCGCCTATATGGCTGGTGTAATTGGACTAAATGGATTACCGCCAATATGGCTGGTTTTAAATGTTTAACATTATTAATTCCTGAGAAAACAGAACATAAAATAATTTATATTTTATAATAAGTGAGATTCCTAGATAAGAAATATTAAATGTGGATCCTCTAACCCCAGCATTTTATTTTATTCTAGGGAAGTGATGAAACACAATATTACTAGGCTTAATAATTGATTTAATTATTTATTGGATAATTATTTAGTTTGTTTATTGAGTCTTAAGCTTAATACTTCTTGTTGTCTGATCACCAATAAGATTGATGTGGTAAACTTAAAATGAACTAGACATAGGGATTTTAAGTTTCAGCCTTAGATTAAATAGCCCACGATCTTCCTTGAGTATAGATAACCCTTTAATAGATTTCCTTACAGGATAGACATATACCTGTCGGGCGGGGGTAGCCATAATTGGAACTTAATCTTAATGAATCCAAGTAATTTGGTTGACATAGACATATGGTTCAATTAGGTTATACTGGGTATTTGCGTCTAACCATCGACAAAGGCTTTTGCATATTTTCGAGTTCCAGGTTAGCAAACTAATTTATTACACATATATAAGAGAATCAATTCATCTTTATATAATATTGTGTGGAGTCACGACCCTAGATCTTTGAGTCTTTTCTTTTATTTTCCTTAGTATTTTCTTTTGAGTCTGTTTTTATTTTATTTAGCATAACCACATTCAACCAAGCAAAAGCAATCAATTCCCTTCTCCTTATAATTAGATACTTGTAAATAAATAGTATCAATAATTAATAACAACAGTAGGAATTAAGTCCTCGTGGGATCGGTATTTTTATACTACTTGAACGATACGTATGCTTGCGTTATACATGTGTCATTACGCTGGTCATAGGTGCTTCGACCTCTAGGCTTCATTCCCGAACCATCCTGGGCTTAATTCCCAAACTAAGTTGAGTTGATGGCGATGTGCTTCGACCTCTGGGCTTCTTTCCTGAATCATCCTAGGCTTCATTCCCGAACTAAGTTGAGTTTATGGCGAGGTGCTTCAACTTCTAGGCTTCATTCCTGAACCATCATGGGCTTCGTTCCCGAACTAAGTTGAGTTGATGGTGAGGTGCTTCGACCTCTGGGCTTCATTCCCGAACCACCCATTCTCGAACTAAGTTGAGTTAATGGAGAGGTGCTTCGACCTCTGGGCTTCATTCATGAACCATCATGGGCTTCATTCCCGAACTGAGTTAAGTTGATGGCGAGGTGCTTCGACCTCTGGGCTTCATTCCCGAACCATCATGGGCTTCATTCTCGAACTGAGTTGAGTTGATGACGAGGTGTTTCGATCTCTGGGCTTCATTCTCGAACTATCTTGGGCTTCATTCCCAACCTGAGTTGAGTTGATGGCGATGTGCTTCGACCTCTGGGCTTCATTCCCGAACTGAGTTTAGTTGACGGCGAGGTGCTTCGACCTCTGGGCTTTATTCCCGAACCATCTCTGGGATTTTTTCCCGAACTATGCTGAGTTGATGGTGAGGTACTTCGACCTCTGGGCTTTATTCCCGAACCATCTCTGGGATTTTTCTGAATTGTGCTGAGTTGATGGTGAGGTGCCTCGATCTCTGGGCTTTATTCCCGAACTATCTATGGGCTTTATTCCCGAACTGTGCTGAGTTGATGTCGAGGTGCTTCGACCTCTGGGCTTTTTTCCCGAACCATCTCTGGGTTTTTTTCCCGAACTGTGCTGAGTTGATGGTGAGGTGCTTCGACCTCTGGGCTTTATTCCTGAACCATCTTTGGGCTTTATTCCCGAACTGTGCTGAGTTGATGGCGAGGTGATTCGACCTCTGGGATTTATTCCTGAACCATCTCTGGGCTTTTTTCCCAAGTTGTGCTGAGTTGATGGTGAGGTGCTTAGACCTCTGGGCTTTATTCCCGAACCATCTCTGGGCATTTTTCCCAAGTTGTGATGAGTTGATGGTGAGGTGCTTCGACCTCTGGGCTTTATTCCCGAACCATCTCTGGGCTTTATTCCCGAACTATGCTGAGTTGATGTTGAGGTGCTTTGACCTCTGGGTTTTATTCCCGAACCATCTCTGGGCTTTATTCCCGAACTGTACTGAGTTGATGGCGAGGTACTTCAACCTCTGGGCTTTATTCCCGAACCATCTACGGGATTTATTCCCGAACTGTGCTGAGTAATGGTGTTTTTGTCCACCTATGTGGCTTTTCGATCCACTGGGAGTTTTTCTATGATGATGAGGTGCTTCGACCTCGAAACTGTTGATAATGCAGGTGGTGAGGCACTTCGCCCTCTGCTTGTCCTCATCTCGAGGAGTTTCTCATCCTCATTCCTGAGGTTATTCTCCATTTCTAGAGTGTCATTCCCGGCTTGTCGTCCTCATTCCTGAGGAGTTACTCGTCCTCATTCATGAGGTTGTTCTCCATTCCCGGAGTGCCTTTCCCAGCTTGCTCATCCTCATTCCTGAGGAGTTGCTTGTCCTCATTCCTGAGGTTTTTCTCCATTCCCGAAGTGCTTCGTCCTTATTCCCGAGGAGTTCTTCATTCTTGGAGTTGCTTGTCACTGCCGTTTTTTTTCTTTTTCTTCAAAGCTTGCAAACACAAAACAAAAATTGTGTGTATGTGACATGTATTCATGTATGCATGGATGCATTCTCTATTCCGATGGGTTTTCTTTTTCTTATTGGCTTGATGTTATCTTTGGTTTGGCATTCCTTGCGCTCTCTTGCTTATGAGAAACTATGGTCGCCCCCTTGGCCTACTTACAATTTCCTTCTGCCAGTTCTCTTCTGGTGATTGCTCAGTTCTCTTTGATCCCATGACCCGAGATCCCGTTATGTCTCTTATTCGCGGGGTGGTAGACTGGTCGCCCCCAGACCTGGTTTAACTTTCTGCTCTCTGATGCCTGCACTAGGTCACGGTAAATTACGCTTTTTTTAAAAGCGGTGTCATCCTTTTGGGATACTGAAAGTCATGTCTTCTGATTCCCAGATTTTCAAAAAATGCCTTCTCTCGGAGGAGTTTGCTGCTATTCTTGGCTTGGATTTTTCTCCTACTACCCTTCCGGTTATGTTGTGTTTCCAATGTCTATACCTTCGGGAGGCCTTCGAAGTTTTCCTTATTTTTCAGGTTCGTACTATCTTTTACTTAAGCTGTCTCCCAATAGTTACACATATTATTGTCCTCAAAGAATATCCAGTAATGAAACCCGAGAACCTTCAAAGCACTCAATGCAACTCAAATCCGAGTTTTTGAATAAATCATCTAAGCCAAACTCACAGTGTGTGTGTGTGCAAAGGTTCATTTACAGCTTGATTCCCAGGTAAGCCAACTCAATGATTTCGTTTAAAAATTGGGATCGATGGGTCAAACCAACCTAGATGTCTCAGTTATGCTCTGCAATTGCTTTTTATGTGCCTGATATGGTATGATTTTCTTTTTCTTTCTTTTTGTCTCTTTCTTTCTTTCATTCTCTTTTTATTTATTTTTTTTCAACACACCTACCCTTTAAGGTAGTATTTCTCCTCATGGTGGTCCTAATACTCGCCCATGGGTAGCTTCACGCTTATCGGTTGAAAAAAAATAAGGGCTTTAGGGTTCTGGTTTTACGTTGGTTGAGGGTTTATTTGCTGTTTTGTTTTGTTGGTCGGTGAGGGTGATGTTTGTGGCTTTATTTGCTCACTGTTTAAGGCTTTAGGGTTCTGGTTTTACCTGTGTAAGCTTGTGGCCTGTGAGTTGGCCATGTGTGTGTGTTGAAATAGTGAAGAGCTGTGTGTGTGTGTTGAAAGAGAGAAGAGACGTGTGTGTGTTCAGCTTCTGTGTTTTGCCGTGAGTGTAAAAAAAAAAGAGCTAGGGTTTTTATTTTCAAGTTGCCGTGAGTGTGTGAGAAAAGTAGAGAGAAGAAATATGAGAGAGAAACCCATTTTTATCGTGGTGCTTCCTAGGGTTTTGGTTGTGCCTCATGGGGTTTCTTTTTGTGTGTGGCCGCCCCTCTCTCTCTCTCATTGCCTTGTCAAGATTTTCTTTCCATGTTAAGGTGTTTGAGAGATTTACAATCTTTGCTAATTTGGAAGGTGATTTGAAGGATTTGGCACATGTGTTTTCCATGGGGTTTTATTATTTGGGAAGGCTTGGGCGTGTGGGCTTTGTGGATGGGTTGCATGGGCTTTGTGGATGGGTTGTATTGGCTTTGTGTGGTGTGGGTGTGTATTTTGAGGATAAATAGGCTTTCTTGGGTTGTAGGGGTTTTTGGGCCGAGGCTTAAGGTTTAAAACAGAAATTGACTAAGCGAATCTGAGGCTAACTAGTGAGTTCAAAATCCGATAAGGTACTAATTTTAGAGTGATCCTTTCCGGCATTCATTTTCCGCGACTTTCGCAACTTTTCAGGTAGTGCCTCCATACGAGGCTCATCATTGGGCTTCATGCAAAAAATACAGTGCCTACAACAAGACCCGAGGTGTTCAATTTTCAATCTTGTTTTCCTTCCCCACTTGTATCCCAGGTCGGTCTTGACCCCAAGTAAGTAATAAAATCCCTCCTTTTTTTACACCCATGTACGTAGATTAGAGCCACTCTCCGCCGAACCATGTAAATCTCTGCCTGATTTCCTCGTCTGCTTGTCATGTTTGTTTTGCGTTCCCTACTAACCAAACAAATTCACTGGTTGAGAGAGGTTTGTTCAAGGGGTCGATTTCCTAAATTACTTTTGAAACGACCCTAAATTACCTTTGAAATGAAAAATAGGTCAACAAAAAGAAAACACAAATTTTTAAGAAAAAAGCAAAGTTATTTATCCTTTTTTTTTTTTTTAAAAGCATGATACATTCTGTGGATCTTAATTATTAGTGAGTTTGAAGCTAAGAAGGGTTATTTTGAACTTGTCAACTTAGATAGAATTTGATTAGGAGACATAAGATAGTGGGCGTAAGAAATAATGCATGATTGAAACGTATTTTTGATATAATTAAAAGTCATTTATTTGGGTCAAATACATACAAAAATCGACAATTCCATGTGGATTGAGATTAATCACCACTTGCTATTTCAAAAATCAACAAACAATTTTTTGTTTTTTGTTTTTGTTTTGTATTATTTTACTACTTGTCGAATGCAGATAAAAGAAGTTGAAAGAAAATGGATATTGGCCATGAGCTTACCTAGTAATGGGTAGTTAGCTAGTAATTTTCGAGCAGACTTTTTCCCTTCGAGATTATCCCAAACAAACAGCTAACTTGAATAACTAATAAATAACTTCCCCAGATGAGTCCAGGGAAGAAAATTGTGTTTAATTCATAAAAGTTTGCATTTCATTAATGAAAAAAAAAAATCATTTGTACAAAAAAGTAAAATATATGTTTTGCCCAATTTCTGGATGGAGTCAGTTATATAAATTTTTTGACGTTATTATATTCTATTTATAACAAAATTTTTGTTTAAGATCCATGCATGGTATAAAATTTTGATAAATTTTACGTTGGTTGTTGAGACTTAATACACATTCCTCATTTGTTCGGACTTGGACACGTGTTATGAAAATAAAACTATTTTTGATAGTGGTTTTGGCAAGTGGGTTTTGTAATTATAATAACTTATTCCAACTTGATGCCTTTATAATATGAAACAAAGTTGGAAGTGAAAGCATATCTGGTCCAGCTATAGCAGTATCTCTAATTCCAATTAATTTCTGTTTTCCAATTGTTCTCAGATACATACCTAGCTATCTTTCTTATATTAATGGCTGCCTTTTCACTTTGAATCTTTTGATTATAGTTTTGTTATTGAATTCACAACAACATGAGTAACACAATGAGGCCTAGGGTTACTTTCATGTTCTACATAGTCTATGATAGAGGCTAACAAAACCCTAGCTAGTTCTTCAAACTTTTCTCTTCTTTTTCAATTTTGTTTCCATATTTAATTTTACATACAAATGGATGCGTTTAAGCGAAAGGAAAGGAAAGGGAACTTGATAATCAAGGCATGGGAGAGATGCACGTCAATCGGGTCACGTATACAGGATCAGTCCTGGTATCCTCGAGGTCCAAGGCCATTTTTACATTTTGAGGTGAAACTCGAGGAAGAGGACGAGGAAGAGGAGAAAAGACGATCAAGAAAATGCCGGGTGGCGCCTGAGGGTTGCTTCTCAGTGTACGTAGGGCCACAGAAACAAAGGTTTGTGATCAAGACTGAGTATGTGAACCACCCACTTTTCAAGTTGCTGCTAGAAGAAGCAGAATCGGAATATGGGTTTCATAGTGAAGGCCCTCTTGTGCTTCCATGCAAAGTTGAAGTATTTCACAAGGTTTTATTGGCAGTAGATGATCATAATCACAAAGATGATAATATTCATCAAGGATATTATTGCCTCCTTAGCTCATCTCCAATGATGGCAATCAATCACTTCTAAAATCCTCTTGGAGTAGTACAAGAGGTTTCGATTCAAATCTATATCGAAGCTATATATGTTGATAAGATTGTAATTACTATTATCTGTTTATTAAGTACTTTTTATTTTGTATTAAATGGGTTTTTTTTTTTTAAATTATGATCGGTAAAATATAACTGAATCTTAATCGTGTATAATGATTAAAAATTATGAAAAATTTTAACATAGTTCATCTTAATATTGAATCTAAAATCAGTTGGTTAATTATTTATATTATTTTGTATAACAAATAGATTTTATTTTATTTATTAATTATTATTTTTATTATATAATAAAGATAAGTTGTGGTTGTGGTGTGTGAAAGAGTGGTACATTCTTGAATTTTTTTAGGCCAGCAATGTTACATAAATCCCGAATTAAGTTTAATTATTGATCTATCTATTGAATGTGAGGTGGAAAATTGACCTATGAATGTGTAAACAAGAAGAAAATTAGATCCATATATAACAATAATAAAACAACTAATTTGATTATTACTTTACCATAATTTAATTAGTGTTTGATGCGTAATTTTATTTGAAATTGAAAATTAAGTTGTATAAGATGAAGCAATTGGCATGCCTAGTGGAAATTTTATAAGAATCACCATGTCACTCTGCATTCATGCATGCTACCTACTAAGCAAAGTTGACCTTCGAATTGTTATGTGTCGGTTTAGTAGTGGTAAAAAGGTTTTTTTTTTTTAATCCTAAAATTAAGTTTTTTTCAAAAATTTTGATAGTATTTATTACATTTTAAGTAGAGTTTTTGAGAATTAAAAAAAAAAAAAAAACTAATTTGTTTCTACTAGCAAAAGTTCAAAATTTGGGCTTTTGAGGTACAGTTTGAAAAAAAAAATTAAATGTTAAATTGATTATAATATCCTTATTTAATTTAAGAATATTATTTCATTTATTTCCTTATACACCTTAAAAAAATTTGTCCAAAAACATAATTTTATATTTTTCATAAAAGCTTACACTTACAATCAAACATTTAAAACTTTTTTTATTAAAAGCTTTACTTCTAAAAATTTTGCTAATAAAAACTCTATTTTAATAAGTTTTATTTGAAAAATTATACCAACTGATCCTAATAATTTTAGCAAATCTTGTTTGGAGGAAATTTTAGCAAATCTTGTTTGGAGGACTAAACCATAACCATTATTCTTTTCATAATAATACCATTTCATTTTCGGACTGTTTCCTTCGTTAGAAATAAAAATCTAACGAATCAAATAATAATTAATAAATTTAGGATATAAAATTATAAAAATACCAAAATTAAAATAAAAACCATAAAAATTAAGAAAATAAAATAAAACGGTAAGAGCCCTCCGTCCCAGCCCTAATTATATTGACAAGTCATTGCATGTTTCTTAATTTTTCATTTCCCATAATTGATGTAAAATAAAATGAATCAATCTCCGTTGCGAATGTTTGAATACTTTTAAATAAGAATAAATTTAAATTTTATGAAACAATTTCTACAAATTAAGGGACACTAATAACTTTAAATTTCTGCAACTGCATATGACAAATACTAATAAAGGATGGCAATGAATTTAAATTTAATTAATCTATTATTTGAAAATTTAATTATTATTATTATAATTATTTAACTTTTTTTTTATTTTTTAATAAATATTAAAATTATAATCGATAAAAATCAATTTCAATTATCTAA
Organism: Zanthoxylum bungeanum; assembly: GCA_019454045.1. NCBI lineage: Eukaryota > Viridiplantae > Streptophyta > Magnoliopsida > Sapindales > Rutaceae > Zanthoxylum > Zanthoxylum bungeanum. Next base: position 89,410 of record SKCR01038650.1, read on the forward strand.
TTTATAAATTAAAACCTGATCAACCAATAACACTATCTATTAACCTTTAAATAGTGAATCGATCAGATAATATCAAATATTTAAAATAATCGGAAAATTATCATTCATATTCCGTGTATTGACAAGAGAAGTATTACTAATAAAAAGATGATGCTCCAATCCTTAGTGCGTCCGTCGTTTTCAACATATTTGAATCTTGACAAAATTGGATTCCAAATTCGAATTCATAAATTGAAATGTTAAGAAAAAGATGCAACTTTTTGGAAAAAATATGGATTAAATTCACTGAATTAAATTACGTGGTGTGAGATAATAATAATTATGCACTTTGTTTTAATACAAATTTATTTATAAAAAAAAAAAAAAAAAAAAAAAAAAAAAAAAAAACTCATCACTCATTAATAATAATAATAATAATAATAATAATAATAATAAAATTTAAAAAAAATCATACTTCTTAACTTATTTCCTCTTAAAATTTTAAATTTTATTTCTCTTTAATCATTTGTTGACTAATTAAGAGATTTGACCTAATTTTCCTCCCTTTTTGTTAGAGCCATAGCACTCAACGAAGGATTTTAATGATGAAACGCGAAAGACTTCTATGTGCATTAGCGTCATGTGTAAAATGGTTTTAATCTTCAAATCCTGTATTTTTTGTATTGAGACATGCATATCGGTCTCGCACACTGGCATATCGGTGTCCCTACTATGTCTTGGGCAGATTTGTATGCTTTCTGGAACCGAACTGATCTATATCGGTCTCTTACACCGGTCAGCTGGAGTTTGCACAACTACTGGAACTGGGATGGTTCATACCGGTCCTCATACCGGTAAGCTAACCGACATACCGGCCTCCATACCGGTAAGTAATTCTGTATGTGCACTTTAACATTCAAATGTAATATATCCGTTATATTTGTAGGACCGACATACTGGCCCCTGTAGATCGGCATACTAGTCTCAGACAGAGAGCTGTGGCAGTTTTTCACCTTTACTATATTGAGTCCCAATTTTATTTTTGTCAAGTTCTAACACCTTCATACATTTTCTTCAAGGCAAAAACATTGAGAGTAATCTAAACCTTCATCATCATACACTCATCATAATCAAAGCTCACACACATCACCTTCATACACATTTAGTGAGCTTAGGATATTTGGGTTAGAAACTCAAAATCTTTAATTTATTTTTTTTATCTTTTGTGATTGGGAAATCACTTTGTGAGTGGACATACTCAAAAGTGTGATTTTTGTAAAGGTTTAAGAGTGAACATAGGGATAAAACATTTGTGTAAAGGTTTGGAGTGAATCTATGGGACAAAACTCTTAGTTGTGAGTACACCACAGAAAACTCGGTATAAATTATGGATTCATCTTAGTGAAAAGCTTCAAGTGTGGCTTGGGGGAGTGGACATGGGCAAAAAATTGGTTGAACCACTATAAATCATCGATGTCAATTTCTCTATCCTTAAACTCTTTATTTATTGCAAGTTATATTTTATATTTGCATATCATTTAGTAATTTATATTTGGAAAAATATTATGATTGAGAAAATTGACCTAAGCTAAATAGGTAAAGCCACTAAGTTAGTAGCGTAAAATCGAAAAGTTTTCAATTCTGTAATATTTAGGGCATTACCCAATTCACCCCCTGGGTATAGAGATTGTTTGTTGAGTGTGCTTGTAGGTTAATTTCACCTTTTACTCTTATAAAGCAAAAAAAAAAAATGTATTGTTCATGTTACCAATGTTACCGTTCATGTGAATATTGAAATTTTTTTTTCCTTTAAAAAATAAAGGTGGACAAGTTAAGTTTTTTTTATTTTTTTTAACCCTTTATTTCCTATTTGAGCACTGTATTTTGAAAGAATTTATTTTTTTCTTAAATCCACACTAAATATGAATTCCTCTTTGTTTTTATATGCAAATAAAACCACTTATAGTCACTTCATGACCATGCCTAAATAAATACGCACTCAGACACACACATGATTGACAATCATTTTGTGATTGTAGGTAAAAACAAATATAATCACAAAGTTATTGAGATCACAAATATGATTGTGATTATGCTTGAGGATCGATAATATGACCGAAAGTCGGCAATGTGACTAAGGTCACAATTGTGATTATGCTCAATATGATTGAGGGTCGGCAATATGACTGAGGTAACTATGGTGGGTGACATCACAAATGTGACTGATGGTCGACAATGTGTCTGAGATCACAATTGTCATTGTACTCAATGTGACTGATGGTCGACAATGTGATTGAGATAACTAATATAACTGAGGTCACAAATGTAACCGAGTGTGGCAATGTGACTGAAGCCACAAATGTGACAGAGGCACACCCCTAACTAAATTGTCAGTCACCCAACTAAAAGTAACATTGTGTTTGTGCATAAAAATATGATTATGATTGAGTTAGTAAAATGTTATGGTGACTGTGTTCAATGTAACTGAAAAATCGATAATATGATTGAGGTAAAAATATGACTGAAATACATATAACATAAATTTCAGTCATCGGTGAGGGTTTATTGACATCTTTTCGGAATGATGATCACTCCAGAATGGAATTACATCGGAGTGATGATTACTCTGGAATTGAAGTATATCGAAGTCATGATCACTCCGAAATGGAAGTAAATCGGAGTGACTGACATCACTCCATAATAGACGTACACATGAGTTACTGACACCACCCCGGAATAGAAGTACACCGGAGAGACTGACATCATTCCGAAATGAAAGTACATCAGTGTGACTGACATCAGTGTAACATCCCAGTAATCCCAATGACTACTAAGTCATGGATGGCATAATACATGATGTAAATCATGTACAAACAAATATGTGTTTGTGAAATGACTTTTTGGATATTCGGCAAATTCCTCGCAATTCCGATACGAAATTTATCTGATGTTCCACTCCGACCTACCCTAGTATTTTGACCATAACTTCGTCATACGATCTCTGATTTTTATGAACTGTATAGCGTCAGAAATCTAAGACCGAGACCTATAACTTCTGTGTTGGATATTTTTCCAAATTCGAATCAGAAATAAGTCAAAAATTGAAATCATCGTAACTGCTATAGTGAATTTCGAAAATGCCTAGAATTTAGTGATGTGGCAAGTTTTAAATCACTCTTTTGAAATAAAAATCAGCCCTTCTCATTATAAAACCTGCACTATTCAACCATCCTTCTCATTTTTGGTCAAAAATGTGGGAAACTTGAAGAGAAGCTTGGAGAAAAGTTTGGAAACAAGTGGTGTTGATCTCAATCTTGTTTCTCATACAAAGTGAGTTCTAATATTCTTTCCCTCTTCTAATTTCAGTTTTGGACTTAAAAACTTAAAGTCCAAAATCATCATTCTTGAATCATATTTGATCATTTTTGTATTTTAGCTTACATGTAATGAATAGTTAACATATTCATGTATTTTATGATCTTATACACTTGGATTAAGCATGATTGAGTTGAATGCCTAATTATTCTTCCCTTAAGAGGCTGGCCGAATTTCATTAAAATAAAAAAGGGGAGTTATTGTTGTTTCCATTATGGTTGAATGATGTTTATTCAAGTGTTGGATTGATGTTAAGATATGAATTTTGTTTGGTCATGTTGGAAAGTTCAAAGGTGGCAAAATAAACTCTTGGGTAATTTTTTGTGGATGTGTTGGGAAATTATAGTTTGTGATGAATGATGTTCTAACATGTTGAAGTGTAGATAGGGGTGTTGGAATTACCTTGGGCAGTGACATGGAGAATTGATTTTTGGCCCTGGAAATGGTCTAGCATCGCGACGCGTTTGGGCTGGCATCGCGACGCCGAGCATGTGAATGCTCTCTATTTTGGATCTAGAAACGACGACGTCGCAACGCTCGAGTAGCGAGTCGCGAACAAGAGCAATGTTGTGACGTCCAACCCTTGGTGTTGCGACATGAAATAGAACATGCTCTCTGTCTGGCTCTGCTTGTTTGGGCGTCGCGACACACCAGACCTGACGTCGCGACGCATGATAGAAACAAATTCATCCCATTTCATAATCATCTTAGGAAATTAGAGGACACCCTGAAAGTTTCGTATACGACAAACATGTGCATTCACCCGATCCATGATCATGATTAGCTTCTCAGTTCAATATGCTAACCATACTCGGATACAGGTTGGATTGGCTTTTCCGCAGGAAATCTTTCCAGCCACATTCAAGATCATTGGCAATAGTTATAAATCAATGAGTGGACTATTTCCTCAAAGTATATTTACTTATATGTTTTAAATCAAAATTTATTTTTCCGCATTTAGGGCGTTAGCCAAGATTATTTCCAAATGTTTTATAAATGAGAATGATTTGAGAAATATTTTAGAAAGATGTGACTTTTAAAGCATGATTTTATGAGTTTTGGAGGCATGGGGGAAAAACCCACCTCAGTTGTAATTAACTTGGTATATATATGGAATTGACAGATTCAGAGAACGTGTGCACACGTAGTTCAGGACTAAGGATGACAGATGTCACTAGATCCTAGATTCAGATATAGGGCTAGGGGATGGCGAGATGTAACGCCTCTAGGCCCTAGATTCCGAGTCTGGAGGGTAGCATGGATCAGCACCCCCGGCTCCAGTTTAGTGGCTTGGGGGACGGAGAGACGTAACACCCCAAGACCATCAGTTTAGGCGTATGGGGGGACGGCGAGACGTAACGCCCCTATGCATCAAGTTTTCCAGAGAGACACGGTTTTCAGAAAATAATGAGTTTTAAGAAAAGGTTTTCAAGAGATACAGTTTCATGAAAGAGTTTTAGAAGAAATCAGTTTTACAGAAAACTTCAGAGTTTTACAAACATAAAAGATTTTCATAAAAGTTTTTCAAAAACATATGTGTTTTCAGATAAGAAATAGATTTCAGAAAATATGATTTTTCTTGAGATAATTTTGGTTTTAGAATTTTTTCACAAAGTATTCCAATTCTATTTTTAACTGTCCACTCACTAGATCGTTCAAACGATCTAACCCCCCCTAGTTTCTTTATTTTACAGGTTACCCGGAGGATGAGCTTATGAGGATGGATACTGATGGCAATCACTATGGTGTTGGGTCAAACGCATCAAGTATAGAGTCATAGTCAGACTCAGTCAAGTAAAGTCATGTATCATGCACTATGTTCGGTAGAGATTGTATGTGTTTAATAAGTTAAAGTGTCATGAATAAGAGTTGTAAAATAAGTTCTATTGAGTACTGACTGGTGCTTACACACGCTTATAACGCAAGCGCACGTATCGTTCAAGTAGTATAAAAAGTATCGATCCCACGAGGACTTAATACCTAAGCTATTAATTTTATGAGATCAAATGATTACTAATATCTAACAGGTTGTTTGATTGATTTGAAATGGTGACGATTCTAAATTTAAAAACAAGTAAATTAAATTATTCGAGAGTAGGTTTTAAGAAAATTCAATATTAAAAACTATCCAGGGTTGTGATTTTTTTCCAATATCATTTTAAAGATGAAGTGGTTATTTTATAGTTGGGTAATATATTGATTTATTAACATGGAACACTAAATTATGTGAAAGTCTTTGTCGATGGTCACACACAAATACCCAGTTTAACCCAATTGAACCATATGTCTATGTCAACCAAATTATCTGGATTCATTAAGTTTAAGTTCCAATTATGGCTACCCCCGCCCGACAGGTATATG